>VWPU01004617.1:0-72259 GCA_013398955.1 Callaeas wilsoni
CTGGAAAAAAGGAGGCTCAGGGTAGATTTTATCACTCTCTACAGTTACCACAAAGGAGGTTGTGGTGAGGTGCAGGGTGGTCAGTCTCTTTTTCCAGGTAACAAGTGATAAGACAAGAGAAAATGGCCTCAAATTGCACCAGAGGAGTTTTACATTGGATACTAGGAAAAACTTCTTCACTAAAAGAGTCATTCAAGTATTGGAACAGGCTGCCCAGGGAAACAGTGGAATCACTGTTCTTGAAAGTGTTCAAAAGGCTCACAGACATGGCATTTAGATGTGGCTTAGTGGTGAACATGGTGGTGCTGAGTTAATGGTTGGACTTAATGATCTAGAGAGGTCTTTTCAAATCTAAATGATTCTATCATTCTAACTGTTATCAATATTTTATCACTAGAATTCTGTTGCACAGAAGAAAAATATATACATTGTTCCATACCTGTCCACTGACCTCGGACAGGAGCCAAAGAAAACAGGTAGATTTAAACACTTATTTTTAAAAGCATGTGTATAATTTTTCATTAATAGTAGTAACTCCAACGTAAATATGCCAGTGGTAGGAGTATCCTATGTGACACACACTGTAGAGTTTTTTTAACATGCACACCCCAATATTCTGCTCAGGCTGAGTCCGCAACATTTGCAGTGACACTAAGCATAAAAATCCACAGCAAAGTCTGAACTCTTACCACTTTCAGTAACACTCTAATGCAGATTTTATTTTGTTTTTTTAAAATGAAGCATCTTTTCAGTAACACTACATTTTTAAGAGTTTGGTAATAGAATACTGAGATTTTCACCTCAGGGTTACTAAATTCAATATGGCCCAGATCAATAGTGACTCAAAGTCATCACCATTTGATGAGAATTTGGAGCTCAGGTTAAAATGTATTATGAACTTAGACTAGCTCCACTGAATAGCTTCATAACTGACACTAACATGTATGGTTGCTGGCAGTCTCAATACAGAGGCTTAAATTTACTGGGAACACAGAGATTTACTTTCTGGACCCGCAGCAATCCTTCTGAGTCGGGATTAAGGCCCACTGGCTGGACACTACGAGAAATCTCAGACTGTAGCTGCTTACTTGTACCTGTCCCAAGAATAAAAGAGCATTAGAATCCAGACACACTTTTCAAACAGTGTATTTGCTTCATTGCTTAGAAAGAGAAAATAAATTATTTCACAACTACATGACCTCAGGCTGCACACCAGAACAGAATAACCCTTCCCCTCAAAGACCAATTTATTAAAACATCTGGTTTACACAGCACCTTAATCCTGCTAAGATACAAACTGCTTGCTTAAGAAATTAACATTTTTTAAAAGCCTGGAAACTGTATTCAGGTAATCCATCATATGACATCTGATTAGAACAAGCACCACATTATTTGCTACTAAAGAAAAAGCATACTCAGATTTCAAAGCAGCACAGATGTGGGAAGATCCAAGGCAGAAGAGAGCAGGTGGCAGGCTAGCTGGCAATTACAAAACGTACAAGGTTATAAAATGACTAAGACTTAATTGTCAAATCTATACATTTTAAGCTAATAAAATAGTAATTTAGCATTTGTATAGCATTTTGTCTTTTAATGTTAGAAAGCAGAGAGATCTCTTCTGTACATTTAAAGTTATATCGCTGTTTCACAGCCAGCTTTCAAATAAAACCTTTATGATTAAAAAGCTCACTCAGTTATCAACATCCTACATCTGAAACACAGTGCTTTGATGGCCCAGGCTGAGAAAAATAAAAACACAAATTGAGTTTTAACCAGAAAGGAGTTCAGCACCAGAATGATCAGAGTCTGCAGTTCAATAATTAAGAAAAAATGGTAACTACCATGTTTCCAGCATCTGCAATAAACTGTAAAAACAATACTTATGTATACTTACGCACACTTCTATCTCACAGTATTTTTAATAATCCTAATTTAAAGGTTAAAAATATAGCAAATGCAAGAGTTGTAGGCTGAGTTTCCCATGCTCTGTGCACAAAAATAGTTTTTACTACTCCTGCTTTAGTAAAATCAAGCCAGGTGCTCCTGCAATATCAAAAACACTCAAATGCCAAGAAGTGCCGCAGGATAACATGAAAAACAAAAATAATGAGAAACATCATTTTCTATCCATACATCTGGTCCAGCTGGAAGGGATCAGGCACTGTCTTTCTCCACCTTTATCTCCTCTTTACAGAGCAAGCAAATATCAAAAGGTCAAAAGTATTCACCAGTCATTGAGACAGAACTTGGAACTCTATCTTCAGAGATGAATGAGTCAAATAATGATATGAAATGGAGATTCCAGTGGAGACGATGAGGAATCTGTAAACCAAAAGGAATTATCATCCTAGTCCCACTGAAGACAATGATAAATCTCCCAATGATTTCTTAAGGGTCAAGATTTTCATGCAACAACAATATTCTTCACATAAGCAATGAACTCTCATGAAAACAACATGTGTTACAAATCACATAAAATCAAATCAGAACAAAGAGTATGAGAGAAATCCCACTGAGAGAAATGATTCATCAATAGCGTGATTCCAAAAACAGTGAATACATATCTTCTTGCATGAATATTTGCAGAAATGACTGAACAAGATCAGATGTAACAAAATATGTCCTCTAATAAGTTCCTTTTCTGTCTTCTAGCTCCACATAATAGGTTGCTCAACAGGGAAGTAAAGAGTTAAATGGCTACTAACTAAGGAAATAGTGGCTTAACAACATATTCAGGCCACAAAACACTACATTGTAAAGGAAGTCCATTCCCTCTAAATTTCCCTTAATTACTAATAAGCATATAAAGAACAAGTTTTCCAGTTTTAGTGACAGATATAGAAAAAAAAAAATAAATCAGAAACTCCAGCTAAGTAAATTAAGATCTCAACAACCTGAAAGAACATCTTGCAGATCTTCTCTCTTTCAGAAACAGAGCACAAACATTCAGTGACAAAACAAAAATAATCTTTGAAATAAACCTTTTCTTTGCTTGTTTTGCTTTGAGGAGTTTTGTTGATCAGCATGAGAAGAAGCTTTTAGCAATTCCTCCCAGGTTCTTAGTCATACGCAGTTTGCATGAATAGTATAGCCAGCACTATATGAACATGCAATTTAGTCCTAGGTAAGTATGTGGTTTCCTATATAGCAAAAAAAAACCCCCTCTCTAGAGTCCCATTACTTCATTTCCATGCTCTCAAATACAACTGAGTCAGCTCACACTATTTCCAACAGATCAAGTTCAAGAACAGGATAGATGGAAAGGTTTCATAAATGATCCAGGTAACATGCTCTTGGTATGTGCCTCCTCCTACATGTGCTCCCAAATGGGAATTTAAGCATCCTGGCTGCAAAACAAATTGAGTATTTCTTTCTCTCTGAATTTATGAAAGGTAGTAAGTAATAACAAATTATTATAATTTTACCTAAAACGAAACTGGAATGGACTGGCAAAACATTGTATCCCATTATTTCTGCACAGCCTCCCTTTTTTGTGGTCTAAAACGCCAACTATTTAACCTTCTCTCATAAATATGATTTTCTAAATTTATTTTTACTGTTGACCTAGTCTTTCTGTTAAGTATTCTTTTTTTTTTTTGAAGTACAACAATTAAAACTATACAGAAAAGGTACTAAAGGTGGGTGGGTCACTGGTACACAGAAATACAGAAAAATTACCTCTCGCTTCTGCAATACTGATATTATCTATCTCCCAATAGCTTGCTTCCCTTTATTATTTCATTTAATTTTCAGTTCCAACTAAAGAGTAACAACATGGCAAAAGTAGCTCCTTATGGACATACGCTCAGTGCATTCTCAAACTTGGGCAGAAGAATAACTTTACTATGCTATATGCATGTTTTCACCCAGCTATGTAACCTTATAAAAAAAAGGGAAAACATTCCTCTTTCTCCTTCCCTTCGTAGATCATTTTCCAATGCCTAAGAAGGAAGCTGTTTTCGTCTCTATAGCCTGTTCTTTATCTACTTCAATGCTTAAATCCTATGGAAGCAGTAATAAAAAAGAATAAATCACAAGGAAAAAAAAGAAGTCAAAGTATTCAAAAAGAGTAAGTCAACCTAAGAACTGAACATAATCTAATCTTTCTATCAAATTAGGCACTTTGCACAGTACAGCATTTCCAAAACACTAGTTCATGGATTATAGGCACCTCTAAAGTACAAATATCAACAGTGCAGAGCAGCTGATGAACAATATTAAATTACTGTAATCATCTGCACTTGGGATGCCAATAGCAAGGAAAGCAACTCTGCTTCTTACTCCTGGAAGGATGACAAAGTAACGTACTACTTCATCAAGCTACTTTGATGTTGGCTGGTACACAGTTCACATCCCTGAGCTACCACAGAAGACAAGGGAAAAAAAAGCTAACAAGCTTCCTTATGAATGAAGAATGACAATCCCAAGAAAAGGTCTGATGGCAAAATGATTTATGACAGAGTAACTTTTTCCTAAAACAAGCAGAACTGAGAGGTGAACATTACACACCACTTAGTTTCACATCCATGCAAGAGGCAGAAGAGGGATGCTGACCCAGTTCACATTCATGATATGAAGAAAAATATGTATTTCTAAAATGGAAATTGTGTCAAATGACAGTTAGGAACAATTCACTTGTGGGACAACCATTGTCCCAGTAAGCTTATTACAAATCATATGACACAGCCCTTCTCCTATTACATAGAAATGGCTCCTATAGGCTCCTAGAGCCACTGACATACATTCTCCATTTCCTTCTGCAGTTTATGAACCTGTTTCCCTCCACTACTGCATTAAATGTTGATGTTGCACCATGGTAACATTAGCTGTCAAGCAAAGGAAGCACAACTCATCACAGTTCATTCAGGTCAAACACTATACCCAGACAGTATACCTACAAATGGCCTGGTCGTCCCTAAAATGTTAACCCCTTTGCAATAGAACATAATTTTAAAAATACACTAATTTATCAAAGCAATGAGATGCAATACTGAACATCCAGACTGAAGTGTAGAAAACCAAGTTAGTTTTGTTGAGGACATCTGAAGGGATGGACCTACAACTAGTTCTTCTAGCAGTGTCTCTGAAGACACAACTTCCATATATTCTTTGAGGAGGTAAATTTATAGATGGAATAGGTCCAGTCTTACTCAATTTCTGCGTTTTCATGGAAATTCAAAGACAGACTCAATTTCTGTCAGAGGGGAAGATGAGTTTGGGGATCCAGATGATCAAGCATGCAACCAACTCCATTTCAAACACACCCTTCTCATTTGTCTTCCAAGGAAAGCAGATTTTCAAGACAGCAGACTAATTTACAGCATTTATTCTCAGTTCCAACATGAAAATTATACATATTCAAGCTAGTACGATTTAATAAAATTTACCAGAACACGATTATACTAACTGCCACTAAGAACCCTTATCTCTGAGTAGAAAGAACCTTAACAATAGGCCTAAATTGAATTGTTAGAACTTTTCCATGCACAAAGTATGTAATCAGCTCTATAATCAAAAGATAATACATCTGCATATTACAAAGCGAAGGTTTCTTCTTTTTCCTTTGCTTTTCTTTTATTAGAGAAGAAGCTATTCTTGCAAGCAAAATGTTATTAACTGCAATTAAGAGAAAGAACCAAGCCTCATACAACTTGACAGCATTATGTTCTACTAATTTCTAGTGAACAAGAATAGTATTTATATTAGAAACCATAGAGAGCTTTCATATGGCTTAATCAACGACATCCTATTATAACAACATTTCCAGTATCATTACACAAATTACACTGAACATTAATATAATTTTTTCTGTTATGTCTCTGCCAGACAATTAATACTTCTCTACACTTTAAGGGTATATGAATATTGTGGTGGTGGTATACACACAATATTCTGTTCTCCTGAGAGGCAAGCAAATGAATCAACATTTAAAATATATAACAACATGAAAGATTTTGAACCTACCTTCTTTTTCTGGGTTCTGTTCCTGCCTCCCAACCAATCATCCATCTGTTCCTCAATCTCTTCAATTGAAGCTCCATGATCGTAAGATGGTATATACACACTTGATTCCAGAGCTGTGTATACAGGGAATTCTAATTTTGATTTCTTGACTTTAGGCTTCTTCTCTTCTATACAAAAGTAAAAAAGAAGAAAAAGTAATGCTACTAGTACTGCAGGCATGTATAATTCAGAAGCAGGTTTAGCTCCTCAACTCTTAATCCTATCTTAAAATTTCCACTGAAGAAGTGGCTTCAATTTCTTTGTTAAAAAGAGAATCAGAGTTTTGCATAATAATTTTATTTTAATTAAAAGTAAACAGCAATGCACCAACTCAGCCCTTCTTCCATCTGAACTATGCCTGAAAGGGCCAGATGAGTTAGCTCTTGTTACTGCTACACCACTTGGCAAAACAGATTAGTACAGGCGAAAGCACAGGAGCTGTTAAAAGATCTTGAAGTCCAGCTAGCTTCAGAGAAATTGGCAAAGGTAGAACGGTGAATTTTAGACAATTCTGTATTACTTCATGGTCAGCTATGCTAAGTAGAAGCTTCTGAGTCAACAGATGGCTTCGCTATTCTCAGATTTTTCCAACTACAAATAGCTCTGTTCTAGCACTTACACATTTAGGAAGATTTGAATGTTGGATCTCATTTCTCACACTGATCACTGTTTTCTGCTCTCTCTACCCTTCAAATGGTATGACATGGGAGCAGCAAACCCATAGGATAGGACGGAAGGACCACAATAACCTAAATCCCAGCACCTAAAAATGCATCCACTATATAAGATGACCTCAAAAGGAAGATTTAAAATGGACAATTGACAGAACTTTAGGAAAGACAAGAAGACGAGGAGCAGAAAGAAGCTTGAACACTCAGAAAGCATCCAGAAACCTCAGGTATGCCCAGTGGGACTCTTCTGTTTTTTCCGCTTGTTTTCAAAATACGCTGTATTCACAATGACTAAATGCTCCTGAACTGAAAGAGCTGATCTAATACTTCACTGCAACCAAGAGGGAAGTTCTACTCTTGACTCCACTTTTCCACTCTCCACTGCATGTCTTTGGGGTCCTCTCTCTTCTACTGTTTTTCTACAATCATCCCATCACTCAGCAAACTGCTTCAATTTACCAAGCTAGTAGAAAACTACTCTTAATACTCAAAGAAATAGGAAAAAATCCAAGTCATTTAAACGTGGTGGGCAAGGAAAAGAAGAACCACACTTGTCTGATCAGCTTATCTACCTTTGCAAACACTTCCTAATACTTCAGAGGAGAAAAATCTGTTTTTCATGGAAACCTTTAAAAAATTGCTAAAGAGGACAGAGAACCGTTCCCTACAGACTCTCATGCAGAATTTCTTTTCCTAAAAGTGTGTGTGCAGAAACAGAACAGTGAAAAGACTCCGCAGATTTGACAAACCCTGAGAACTGAGTATTTAAGAAAACAATAAAGGGAGCGAGAACTGTTTCAAGTCCAAAGTGAACAGAAAAGTCATACAGATCTTGAAAGTTAACAGGATGACTAATGATCTTTTAAACTTTTCACTGTTCAGAGTTTCACCGTACGTTGTTCAGAGACCTGTTTTTGTAAAGAATCTTTAACTTTACCTGTCAAATTTCAATAAATGAAATATGAAGTTAAAATTTGTATTTGGAATTTTTTTAGCATCCTTCTGTAGAGATGTGTAGAAAATATAATGAGATGACAGGTACTCCTCAAAATTAAGAGAAAACCCAAAAGTGTTAATACCAGCATTTGTCTCACTATGCAGGTATTAGTAAAGACAACATGGGTACATATTCTTTTTTGTCTATTTTGAAAGGTAAATTTTATAATCAAATCACATATATTAAATACTATCTTGTTTTCCTCCAAAACTGCCACATATAACAGCTTCTAGACTCCGTTAAAATTTGTATGGGTAACAATGGCTTTACCAGCTCTTTATTGCAAACACAGATACTGGGAAAAATATTCTAGCAAGTTAACTTCAATGACAATTTTCACCACTGTATTTCAGTCCCTCAAAATAATCAAGCACACCGCGTGTGTTCACTTGGAATTACTTAACAGTGGAGACACACCATGACAGAAGGCTTTTCCTGTAGCTACTGCTGATTCATTTTCCCTCTCAAAATATGCAAATAGTTAAAGCCTGAATGCTTCTAACCAACATTTACAAATGAAGAGCATAGCCTGAAATAGGTCACCTAGGCTCTTGCTGTAGTTTTGGAAGTAATTCTATAACTATTTCCAGAGGACACTGTGCTCCACTTTAAAATGAGGTATCAAAGACAGTATCTAGGCTTTCTTCAGGCAGTTAAGTGACAGAGGAAGACCTAACATAGATAAGACACTCTGCTGTTTGCTGACTATCAAAGGAATGAGAAATCCCACCTAGAGAAGATGGCTGTACAACCTCAAACAAGCACTCAACCAGAATTAAAAAAACTTTATCTCTACTGTCTCCCGTGCATATACAAAAAGATGAAGGAGTTCAGCGTATCTCTTAATACCACAATGGCTGTCATTTTGAATTAAAAAAAAACAAATAGAATTGAAGTCACAGCACCTTTGCCATGGGGCTTCCAATAACCCATCAAGAACAGTTTCACCTCAGAATTTTCAAAGCCACTTTTTAGAACAGGAAAGCACATAAAAGCAGTTTAATGGTAACATCTTAAAGGATTTTAGACAGAGGAAGTTCAGAAGTTATGTTTAGAGGTATGAAGCCTCACGGCAGCCAAGCACTGGTGCTCTTTCAGGTGAATATGGAGAAAGCAAAACAGACCACTGGAACTATTTCACCCAAACAACAGAAGTCCACAGGAGACAGTCAGGAAGAAAACTTCCCTCTTTCATGTTATCTTTTCACTATCAGCAATTTGATTGGCAGCCTAAAACACACTTCCGACCTGACCAGGCACTTTGCCCTGAAGAGAATATGGATCAGGTTTTCCAAATAGTAATGATGCCTAGACAGCTGAATCCTGTATCTGCTAAGGCTTGACAGACAGCCAGGAAGTTGGTGCAGCTGTCCAACACCACGACCTAAAGTAAGGATGTGTCTGATCATGCTGACAGTAGTGACAACTGTGATTCAGAGTTTTGAAACATAAGTTTTCTCTTAATATTTAGTGTCATTTTCTAATGGTGCTTGCTGGTTTTAGGCCATCCACTATAACAGGGTTTAAAAAGACATTTTTCTCCTTCAGTCTCAAATATTGTTTTAATATTGTTACACACGAACCTATCTAAAATGGAAGAAAAACATACAGAGAAGATTTCCTAGGTTCCTCTCAGTTCTGTGACAGCCAGCTCAGTGTGTGCTGGAGATCCAGTCAGACCACGGTGCCCTATGTGGGCACCACTATCCAGCAAACCTTCCCTATAACCAGAGTTATGGGTACTCGTACAACTAAACACACGGGAGAGAAAACAATCTTGGCGACAACAGAGCCTGACTTCAACAGGGTAAATTAAGAGCTTACTCTCATTACTATTTTCTGGGAAGATTATGTACTTTAACTGCCAAATTACGGTGTAGTGACTTTTTTAGTCTATCAAATAGAATTTAAAAAACAGGCAACAGCAGCAAGCAAATGGAATCCAAGATCATAAACACAATGGAAATTGTTTGATATCTACCAGTCCAATGTCAACTGATCAGTATTTTACATGACTCATAACTTTTAGAAAGTTCTAGTCCTTCTTAGCAGAAGGAATTTTGTTTTATCATTTGCTGAATTCATACCGCAAAAATACTAATTTTCTACAAGTATGTTCCACCTTTAGAACTATCAAGTTCTTCACCAGAAGAATAAAATTGACTTTAACTTAAGAGTTAAAAAAAGAGATGCAGCTACGTCTCCTATGTTTGAACAGCATATAAACACACCTATCACTGGGATGCTCAGACTTTAACAGATAACAATTAGCTAACTCCCCTAAAGTACAAAATTTTATGTTTCTAAAGGCCTCCAATACTATTTTTCTATTGGTTATACATTTTACTACTTTACGGTGCCATGATCTGGGTGCTCAACTCTGATGAATTACTTGCACATAATCGGATACTTTGATCTTCCTCATTAGTTCTTCCACCTTGTTACTACATTAATTTTATCAGTGGCAGCATTAATAGTATCTGGCTAATGGTTATTTGCTGTAAGATACATCAGTTGTCAGATAAGGAATCAGCTAGACTTTTTGGATCAAGTGCCATGTAATGAAACAGTGATGCTTTTTCCATAGCAAGTATTGGAGGTCCTGTATTTTAACGTTTTCAGAAAAATTTATATTGATTTTACACATTTGCTGATGTAAATATAAAGAATTCAGAGGATTTTTCCACAAAAAAAAAGCGTGACTGTTTCATAGAGGAAGAAATAAAACCAAAACTAAGCACTGAACTTCTGCAAAGAAATTATAACACATCAAGTTGTAGTTCCCTCTCTCTGCAAGGCTTCTAAGCTTTCAGCATGAATAAGAATTCACAGAAAACATAGTCAAAAAAAGACAGTGATATCTTGAAAATCAAAGAGACAAACTGCCTGATATCTCATGCATTAGTAAGCAAGAAATATGACCACACAAAAAGGTAGACAGCAAACATCTTTTTGGCAAATCAGTAAGATACTGCACTGAGATCCTTTTTTCAACACAGTTCACTTACCTATGTAACTATGAAAGACAACCAAAGCATTTGCAGCATTAAAATTTGTTGAAAACATGACAAGAGAAAAATTCACTTACACATATAGTAACACAGTCAGACAGAACACAAAGAACCCAGAAGTCTGGAAAAAAAATGTACTAAGGTTTTGACAGTCTATTGAAAAAATGGAACAAATTATGTTCAATATCAATGCAAATACAGGGCAAACACACATATGCTTTAAAAAAGTACACACTTCTATACTCAAAGTCAACGGGATTATATGAATATATCAAGAATTAGAGACAGATATATACATCTGCTGTGCCGGGATGTACAAGCTAGTTTATTTTTGAGCAAACTGACTAAAGACATGCTCAGGGACAAATGCATCCTCAGCCAAAAATAACTTCTCACAAGCTGTAGCTTTTGATGATGTTCATCTTTTTTTTCTGAAGATCTACTCTTCCCAAAACTTCCAATTCCCCCAAAACACAGAAGGGTTAGAAACCAGGCTCCCATATTTGAGCCTTAATTTGCCTTTCAACAAACATATAATGAAGCATGCATGCCTCTCTCAAATGAGCCTCATGCACGGTATTTTTGCAGAATATTTTCCATAAAGTCTAAAGCAAGTTTTGTGGGGAGAGGTATCATACAAGCCTAGTTGAAACAACTGGGAAAAATACACAAGCTTGAAAGTTCAAAATCCTTTCAGCAGGCCTGCCAAAACATCAGTGAAATGGATGATACATAGTTTGCCATAATTAGGCTTCAGAGGTAACAATTAAGTGATCAGAACATTCACACCCACACCAACCAAAAAAGCATGCATTGCATAAATTCATTTTCTCTCAACCTGCCTGTCAGCAAATCATTACTGAGCAGCCATGTCAACACTGCATTTTGGCAGAGATTAATACTAAACACAATTATCCAAGATACTTATCAATTATTTGGAAGTAAAAGGAAAGTCACCTTCAGTATAGTGCTAGATTCCAAAAATTTGGTCCAAATGGTTTACAGTGAAGAGGAAAACAAAGGAAGAAGTAGGAACATGGACTGGCTGGTATTCTGGGACCAATCAAATCAAAACAGTTTTTGAAAATTACACAGTTAAGGGCCTTATGCCATATCTGCACATAGGAGGGACTTTGGGCAAGGAACCTTTGCTATCAGGGCTTGCAGTTATGGTGGAAAAGCAATCTGAAATGAGCTATCAGAGCAATGGGAACTAAAGTAACCTGTGATTCTGTAATAACCACAGAAGAAACATGATTTTATAATCAGAAGATGACAAATTTTGGAACATTATATGCAAACCCAGGGCCCAATACTTCTAGCTACCTTGCAAAACTAAATCGAGTACAGAAGATCCACAGAAATCACGGGCTCAAGAAAGGCTTTATCATAAGAAAAGCTGCAGATAAATAAATTTTTTTTTAGGCATAGACATGCTAATAATGAACAACTGAAAACTAAACCTGGAGAAATCCGTACTGGAATTAGGATATAAGTATATAATAGCAAAATTAGTTATCTGAACAAACCATGAAGAACAGAAGGCATCTCAAGGTTTGCTGATCAATGTCATATCTTGAGTAACAAGGAAGTGCAAAGCTAAAGTGCACCACTGGTACAAGTCAAACAAGACAAGTCAGGAGAATCAGTATTTTTCACTGATTTTCACCTATAAGAGTCTGAAATAAACCCATTATACTAAATGACCTAATGATGTCTCCTATCCCTAGGTTTAATGAAACATTATAAAAAGCTACCCAAGCGGCATGCTGTATTCCAAGCTGTCAGGAAAGGGCGATCAACTAAGCCTAACCAAACCTGATCAAATGTATTAAAGGTTTCACTACAGCTCTGGATGTTTGGGGGCAGGCACTTGGGCAAGAGTGCTGTAAGACCCTAATGGAGAGACATAAATACCACATCATAAAAGCCCAGCACAGAAACGCAGCTCATCAAGCAGCCACAGGGCTTGCAATTTTGTACTTCAGTTTAAGCTTGAATGATGGGGGTAAGGAAAAAGCAGAAAACCCCCCATACTATTCAACAGGGTTTATAACTAGAAACAAAACAGTTTCTTACCATAGATTGTTCCAAATGCCTTGTACACCATGGCAAGAATTCTGGATTTACAATGCAAATATATTTTGTAACTGGGATGCCATTGAAGAGTTCATCTGCAATACCTAGCAGGCACCATGTTTTTAGCAAGGCGTATTTTAAAAATAAATTTAAGTCTTCATACTGAATGTCAGGGAAAAAAAACTAAGAAGAATGGAAAGTAAGAAAACTGCCAAGACTAAGCATAAAGAAGAAAAACAGATGTTTCCCCCCCCCAAACAGACATAATTGAAAGAAGTACTCAATGTAAAAACAGCTTGAGAGCTGCTAGAATGTGTCCTGGTAACTACTCAAACCTTGCAATTTAAATTTAAAAACTGAGTGATCTGTCCTGATTGTATGCCTATGCCATCTTAGTTTAACAATGCCTGTTCAGTGCAGCTAATAGCTACTGTACTTTACATTCCATGACTACAAAGAACAGGGTTATCCATTGTAAAAGAACCATTCCCTGATGCAGGGATCGCACATGTGTGACACTCCAGGAGAAGGAGAACTTGGAAGAAAGTTTATTAATTACAGCACTTCCATTTAAAAACAAAATTTTGTGTTCTGACATGTAAATGTGAACATTGCATCAGAAAATGTAATGCAAACCATTTCTACTTTTGTCCCTAAAATACACAGCTATCAGTAATTCCTATAAAACCATATTTCCTAGAAACATAAGACTGTATTGTAAGTTGCTCTATTTCTGTAAGGTAAAGATGCTATATTTTATTAAGGTAGTAATGACAGTTTTGAATGGATTGAGAAGTGATAAGAAACACTGCAAAAGCGCAAGAAAAATAAATCAAGACTGCATAATATTGACCTACCAAGAAATTATTTTTTCACACTCCTTCCCAAAAACAGAACTTTAATGACATCTCAATACTGTCCTCTTTCCTGTTTAGCAAACTATATTTTCCTCTTCCAGTACCCTACTCTGGTTTTAGTTCAAGCTGCCTACAGAATACTGCACAGTTTCAGCAGGAAAACAAACAGACAAGGGGGCAAACTAGCAATTAGGGCATGAAAAAACAAGCACTGTAAAAGAGCTATTGCCAATCAGCATGAGATACGTTTACTCAATTAAATAGATGGAACCTTTATTAAGACCTCACATCCCAGGAATGGTCTCTAAAAATAAGAAGAATGTGGGCAAACAAAATGCACATTTAGTGATTTATAACCTTTCTATGCTAATCGTGAAGTGACAATGCAGAGCAAGATAATGAAATAAGCAAATTTAGCAGATGCTTTGCATGCAAGGTTCAGGAAAATATGATTTTTTTTTTTTTGCCTACAGTAACATGGATGCATCTCTTGTTCCTCTCTTGGGAGTCTTATTTATTAACAAAAAAAGGTAACTGACAGCTCATTCTGCTGCCCAGCTATAGCACTGCTACCGCTGACCAAATGATTCCATGCCAAATCTCAAACTCTGCTAATTACAGGTGGTGATTCTCAACCCTCCTTGCTCCCTGCCAGCAAGCCTATGAGGGGAGGGCAGGATGCCAGCCAGCGAGACCAGTGAGGACTGGCCCTGCTCACACTAGTGACGCTGGGTCACCGGCAGACATGGGAGTCACACTGTGGTGCACCCAGCAGCATGACAGGGGACGTGCTGGTGCTTCTGTCAGAGCTCAGGGGTGGCCTGGAAGGCCAAACTTGAACCTCTCAGGGGTGGGCACTGCTACTGCAGGTAAAAACAAAGAAAAGTGACTCTCACAACACACCTGGCAACAGGGAAATACTTCAAAGTTCACACGTGGCCTTTCAGTGACACATGGAATGTGCACACTATGATTTTAATGATTTTATACTTTCATTTACACTTCTGCTTTCAAAAACTAGTCCTTTTAAAACAGTAGTTCACAGATTTCAATGAGGAATGCATGTCAGCTGTTTTGAACAATGGTAATACATTACTATCTGACAATTCAACAAGTTTTTAATAATCTGAGTCGAGACCCTTTTCAAGGGCCCATTTTGTGGTAGGTATCTCAAACATAATGGCAGGCCTTCCTAACAAGCATTAAATGCACTATTTTGCTAGATTTGGCCTGGGTCCATGATGCTCACTGAGGTGCTGAACGTTATCCATTTTCCCAAAACAGGTTCAGCTACAGATAAGTTGGGAACTATTGCTGGAACTGGATCTCTTTGCTGATTTTACAAAATTAAGCTATTTTGTAAATATAAATAATGCAGCTGTATTTTAAGTACCTTAAGGCTTATGCTTACTCCAAGCTAGTAAACTACCACAAAGGACTCAATGCACTTGTCAGAATAAAGGAACTTAAAAGTATGCACTTAAGTACAGTAAATAAAGCAAGCATGCACATACAAACATGGACAAAAAACTGTTAAAATTGTCTTCAGAAGAGGGTAGGTTTAATCATTGTCAAAAGCAAATAACTGAAAGAAGAAAAGGAAAAGTCACCTATAATTATTCTGAATACTTTATTAAAGGAAATGTTAATTGCCTTCTCTGGTCTTTTATAAGAGTATAAAGACTTTAAAGCATTTATTTCAACAATAGCATGAATCCATCTCTGAAGTCTGCATCCATGCTTTTGGAAATTCAAATTATCGTCACTTTCTATCAGAAAAATCAACTCAACATACTGAGTTTGAATAATTAAAAAGAATTATTAAACACATTACTTAAAAAAAATATTTACAAACAACGAGAATACAAAAACACTCAAAAACCCAAGAGGTCACTTCTGAAAATGTATAGTACATTTGAGATCTTCCCCTCCCCTAAAGCAACATTTCTAGCAAGGTATGTTCTTCTTGCTACAATATAACTGACCATCTGAGTTTTATGTTTTAACAAACCAGCTAGCTACTACAAAATTAGCCATGAAATTAAAAGCTTATTTAAATTTAACAGCAGTAGATAAATATATAAAGCATGTCTTTTAGAAGATTAGAAAAATGTTTGTTCATATACATCCAATGTAGAAGGTATACTGTATTACATCTTTGTTTATTAAGACAGTGGTAAAAACTCACTCTGAAGTGTTTCAAGTTCAGCCTTAGCCAGGGCATCTTCTTTCGCCTTCATTTTTGTTTCTTTATATTCTACATATAATTGTCTGGCATCCTTTAAGAAAACGTTGCAATGGCATTAGCATCCTTATACAAACAAGTAATTGCAATGGCTCTGTTTTAAGTTCTCACTTAACCTCACAAAAAAAAAAATTAAGATATATTTGTTTCCTTGAGTTACAGCAATTTTCAGTCTAAAACACAGAATTTGTGTAATAAAAGTTCAAATGTAATAGTGTTGATATTATAGACTATGATGCTCATTGACAACCTGGAAAGCAAAATGGTTAGAGAAACTCCCTTCAGCTTTGCAAAGACCACGTATCCAGTTAGCTCAAATCAACAATCTGGAAGTTCAAGGGAGAAAGAGAAGTTTTTAATTAGAGTAGTGTGTGCAGGGACAAACAAAGGCAACTGCTAGGCAGCAATCACCTTATGCAAACTCATTAAGTTAACACTAACTGCATGTGCCAATTTCTTTCCCCATTTTCTTTTTAAAACCAACTTTTACACTGTAATCACCCCAAAACAATTGTTATTAAAGTGTTGAAAATAATATACTTTTTTTTTCCTCCAAGGATTAGATTCTAACTAAAATCTATAAAGTAAATGTACACATAAAACTAGAAGTCCTGTCACACATACACCACAATAAGGTACACCTTTCCAAAATCTGATGAATGAGTTATAGATTATAGATTTCTGTTGAAAGCTTTCCAATATGAACAACCAGATTGCCAAAGTAAGAAGTACAGAGAGTTTTCTTACTCTCATCAGTTTAAGAGATTTTTGTACTCATTCAAAAACAAGGAATCTATAATAGAAATGCTGAAATAAAGGAATTGTTATTTATCTTTATCAAGCATGCAGAATGTCTATTGTATTACATAAAGATTAATTACAGTATTAGATAGACCTAATCTTAGTTCATTTTACCCAAAAATACTTTTTGGTGTTATTACACTAACAGTACCACTTTTTACAGGTAAAGGGTAATTCAAATTTGAATGCAGAATGTATTGTAAAATGGCAGTAAATATTTTTTATAATTCCAACTATATTTAAACAAAACCTGTATCATCAACATGAAATAAGACACCTTAAGAAATCTTGAAAAGAAAAATCTGAGCTAAGCTGCCTCTAATGGTAGAAATCATCCCATTCTCCCTGCAAAGATACAACAGCTGTTCTTCACATTACACCTGCATCTACCCTTTCAAAGATACTTGAAGGAGGTTGGAACATGACAGGAATCATGACCAAGCTCTGAGCAGAACCCTGTAATGGTTTGGAGACATGTCAGAGATACAAGTCAGCACACTTGAAGAGCAGATCAGTAAACTTTCACCTCCTTCCAAAACACCTCTTCTTACTCTTTTTTTTTTTTTTTACACTGGGTACAGGAAATGGAAAGTTATAATTTTTTGCCAGTTTTATGCAGGAAATCGCTGCACACAAAAGCAATTTTAAAGGGTTTACATAACTTTTTGCTTCTGGAACATAACAGAAGAGAGCATCTCACATGCTAACTAACATGCTAGGACTGGGGGAAAGCGGGTTTTTTAGTAGAGTTGTGGCTAAAAAAAATGTAGTTACAGGAGGACTGGCATAACAGCAGATTTGTAGGCTTTGAGAAGACATATTCAAATTACAGAATTAGGATCAGCGCTGGTTCTCTTTTTGGTTTACCTGAAATAAGAATTCCCTACCACACTGGAAACTTTCCTTATGCTCTTGAGGTTTGGCCTACTTGCAAAATTAAGAAACAGAAACAGCCATGAATGCAATAGCTCATTTCTGCTACGAGTTTGAGACATTTGGGTTGCATGGCATACACAGGACTCAGACTTATGGATATCCAAAAAACGCTTTTGTTTAAGGCTATGATTTCAAAATGGCTACAATTAACTGGCATTTAAATTTAACCCATTTGACACTGAAAGCCAATATTTGATGCTAAATTCTGGTGTAAAATCCATTATTGCTTGTGGGATCTCCAGACAGCAGGCACTAGGGGGTAACTGTCAATCTCTCCAGCACATCAATCACAGAACAATTGGAAATGTGGCTCAGATGAAAATGAGACACAATAGCTGAACAACAAAGAAAACTAGTCAGAAGCACGTAAATGAAATTTGGTAGTATTGTTGCTTTATAGATACAGAATGGATTATCACTACAAATGGAGTAATATGCAGGTAACAAAGGCAACATCAGTCTTTTATCTTAGCAGTAAGATTATTATGGCTAGTACCATAATAACAAGAAAAGGGGAAACTGCACATTTTGAAGCACACACAAATGTATACATGTAAAGAAAAGCAAAGGGAAAAAAAAAAACCCACAACAAAAAGCTTTACTCAAAATGGATTTTGAAGATTTGAAAACGAAATCCTTCCCACAAACAAATATGAATGGCTCTACAGGTTGTAAAGAAAAATTAAAAGGTATACCTGAGTAAAGACTTTAACCACAGGCACAAATTTTATGGGTATTAGACCTTATAGGTCAGAATGAAAAAACACTGGAAAACCATTTAACATAGGAAGCTCTTTGAAGAAAACTTCTGCCTTAATGTAAATAAGTCCCTTTCAATTTATTCTTCATTAGCCTTCAATCAGTCTAAACAGGAATATTTGTTTTCAAGAATATTCCATTTTGGTAGGGTAAGTATTTCAAAATAGATTCATGTTCAGATTTTTTACTTTTCCAAAGTGATAAATTTAAGCAGTCATTTTGTCTCAATAAAAGCCTTTTAGGGGCCCAAAGACACTGACAATATAGATACAGTCTCTTCCAATCTAATGCTCCTTCCCCACAATTCAGTAATGATTTTATAGCTCAAAACATCAACGTTTTATATTTAATGTATATTTCACCTTAAAGAAGAAAAGCAATAGTTTCATATTTCTGGAGTGGAAAGATGCAAAGAAGAGAGACACAAATACGAAGCTTGGACCAGTTCTAACTAAAACTCCACCTTACCTAATCAGAAATATTATGTTCTCATTTGTAGGAGTTTAAGAAGTTTTCAAAAAGAACATCAACAAAAATATATTCTTTCTTCTCACCATCAAAACAGTACAACATGTAATTAGTTAAGCATAAAGAATAAAGAAGAGGGCTGATATATACTGGTTTATTATACTAAAAATTCAAATATTTACTTTCCAAAAAGGAACAGAATGAAAAAAGAATGTATTGGAAATGCAAAATTCTGATATTAGTATTTCTAAATTATATTTAAACTGCCATGTATAGGAAAATCCTGTGATTACCCTCATATTTAATCACAAATAAGAATGAAGAATACTGAAAAATTCTTGAAAATACAGTTTCTCTCTTTACATCAGTATCGTCACATGTTAATAAATTGAGATTGCCAAGACAAAGCTGAACTTGAGTTATGCAGAAATACAGAAACTCCTGATACTGAATTTTCAAGTGTTTCTTTCCTTTGTTTGTTTTAGGGTTTGAGGTCTTCGTTGGGGTTTTAGGTGGTTTTTTGTTTGTTGCTTTTAAATCAAGAGATACAGCATTTATTCAAACTGCACTAATTCTAGAACTAAAAACTTTTATTCTGAATAAGACTCAGTAATTTTGGCTTCTCCTTGACTTTTGGTGAGGGTGATGAGGCTCTGCTGGTTTGCTTGCTTTGCGGTTTTTGGGTTTTCGTTGTTTGGGTATTTTCCCTTCCAGTAAATATTAAATCTTCCTGGCTTTCTGGTCTACCTCAAAAAAACTGGATATTAGGAGAAAGAAAGCAAACAACTTGAAACAACTTGCTGTATGAGAATCTTCATTTCAGATTTTGTGATAGAAACAGCTTCACATTTCATTTCTTTGTGTAAGGGACTGATACAAACAAAATTCACAGTTAACAGAAAACTTTCTCACAAGCATACTTAAAATCAGTATCGTGAAATAATTTCTTTGGACTAATTTTTTTTACATAAAAAGAATACTTGTATGGAGCTATTGAAGCAATTTTTGGTCTTTTTGAGTACTGTATTATTGTATACAATTTATATTAAAAAGAGAGAAAGAAGAGTTAAATTAAATTTACTCCACCAGTAAATTGTTATTCAATTTGCTATTCCTATGCAATAAAAATTCCAGCCATTACACCACAGCAAAAATACTCTTTGGATGGGTTTCTGAACTAGTGATATCAGTGTGTTATGGTATGAAATAATGTTTAAAAAAAGAGTTGAACATTACGATTTATACTTCTCTTTGGCATTTTTACCTCTTTGCCCCAAGGCAATCTAGTAAATAAATAGGAATTACATTACTTTCTCCTTTATAATCAAAAAACCATGCTTTGCCTGTAGAATAAGTCCAGGTGTGGGAGGCTCTTAAGCTGTGTACAGCCCATGGGCAGTTGTGGTGTGGTTCCCAAGCCACGGTGCACCATGTGCCCAGCAGCTGGCTGTGCCACTGCAGTGTCTGCTGGGAATTCCGTGTGCCCAGTGGTGAGACAAAGGCAGCCAGAAGGGGAAACAGAGCTCAGTGCTGCAAGGCCTCTCTGGGACCCATTTCACACCCCATGAAGCCTCATAACACAGAAGACCAGTAGCATTAACTGAGAGCCGGTATTGCCTCGTACACAAGAGCCACTCGCACCCGTGTGGTAGGACATGTAGACTTAGAGTAAGTGATATAAAAAAGCTGCCACAGCACAGCAGGCAATTAAAAGCAAATTTCTTTACTGTCTTACATTTACTTAAAACTTTCAGTATTTTTGCAGCACATTTTTCCTCCAGAGCCTCAAGCAGTACCCTGTTAGACACAAATTATTTTTGCTCACTTGCATACAGCCAGAACCCTTGTTTTACCATCCACTCTCCTCTGACCTGCTTCTAAGCTTCTAATTGACCTCAGGGTCAAGAGCTTCATCCTTACTTTGGTTCTCCCAACAGCTGCGAAATAGCAAGAAACAGAGCAAATGGGCAATCACTCGTGCCATGCTTCCTGCAATTGCTCGCTCCCCACAAATCATACCAACATTGGCGCTGCACAATAAACTGGAACATGTCAAAACTCTGTAAAGCTGGGAAATATAGAGATATTTAACCTTACTGACTTGAAAAAATCCCTTTTTTTAAAAAAATATTTTTTAAGGCGTATGTTATTAAAGGCAATAAATTTTGTTTTAATCACACAATTTTATATAAAGTCACATGTGAAGACAGAAACAAATCACAAATACATTTGCTGACCTAATCAAATCTTGCTTAGAAGCTAACTTGCCAAAGGAGATGCCCTGCTGGCAAAGCCTCTTGAGTTTAATGACACATTGCCAATCCGTTTAAGGCCAAAGCTGAACCATCTCTAAACAGGTGTTGAATTGTGATCATGGATTAAAAGAAAATCTGAGGAAAAAATGCCAAGAAATTAAACACCTCTGGGTCACTAGTTTGAATCTATTCCAGACTGCTAAATCAGCTACAGTAATTACCATCTGGTAGTCTACATAAAAATAAATTACTGGCTTTTTTGTTTTAATTCACTTTGTGCTACACAAAGGTCTTTATAAACACAAGTTTCAATTGTAATTGAAAGCTTTGTTGATAATCTCACTAGGTTATACCCAGTGCAACTATGTATTGAGTTCGAACTGCCTTCTCATTACTGGTGAGCCAGTTCTCCCAACAGCTCACTGTGGGGGTGTGTGCACTACACCTACCGGATTACAGACAGAAGAAGAAAACTTGATTTTCTTAACAAGAAGCCATTTCTGTCTGAAACAAACAAAAATGCTTTCTGCTCCGTTACCCTCAGGACAACAGCAAGCTCATAATTCAGTCGGTGTGAAAATAAAGACATTCACTGCTAAATTTCACCACATCAGTGTGGAGGGAAAGTTGACAGGACCACTAAGAAACATGCCTATCTTCTGTTTTCTGAAGGAAATATTTTGTGAAGAATAATTAAAAACATTTTTTTAAAAGATCACTTTTCTTAAGTTATATGTCCGAACATCCAAAAAAACCACCCTCTAGACAACTGGTTTTGGAATAAACTGCAATTTACTTATGGCAGTTCTCCCACAAAACATAAGTACACTTAACACAACTATCTGCTCTGTATTGCATGCACAATTTGAACTGAAATTCTTGCACACTACATGTAGCTAGTTTATTTCATTCTAAGAAGAAATTTCAGATCCAATAAGCATTTTAATTGAGTTTTTGGGGGTTCTTTTTCCCCCTTTTTTTAAAAAATACGTTGCCTTTTTCCAGGTCATTCTCAGGAAAGCGTTAACTAAAATGACCTTAGAAACAATTTGCATTCTCTTTCTATTTTTTTCTTAGCCTACATTACAAGAATTAAACTTGGTAATAGCCAATGTAATTTACACTCCACTTAATGCTTCTTTCACAGCACAGATATTTGATTTATGATACATTTTATGTATTTTTCTCCCTTTGCTTCTTCAAACAAAGTTTAACATGCTGCTTTCACTCCTAAATTTAACTAAACTCAATGTGTGGATATAAAAACCTATGTAGTTTCTCTCAAAATACAATTGTCAACCGTTCAAAAAACCTGCTCATTTTCTTAGTTTCTCTCATCCTCCTCTCACACATTTTTCTTCCAGTTTCTTGACATAAAATGCAGGCTACAATAAAATGGCATAGGCCATCACAAGGGCATGCAAACAAAGCATTTTTCTTCACTGAAGGCCCACCTTAATTATTTTAAGTGCCTCCTTCTGAAATCTGACATTCTGAAGGAGGAAGGGAAGTAGGAGAAAGACACTCAATTGGATAAATGAGAGCCAGGCATGAGCAGAAGCTCAGCAACCTGAATCCTCAGACACAGCTGTTGCAAGAAGAATATTCACATTAACTAATATGGGGGAGAGCTGGACCCTAGGTAAAAAGAATTCAATACGCGAATGGATAAAAAGTTTTATTTGTTGCTGTTGTTGTTATGCTGTTATGTTTGACTTGTTTTGGGTTTTTTTTTAATGAGGTCTCCTCTGAGGAAGAACTTGTGTCTGTTACAGGCAGGTGCTTCTGTTTCATTATTTCGAGGAAACAGTTCAGCTGTTTTACTGACAGGGCTTTGAAAAACTCAATGGCAGAGCAACAATCAGTTTAAAGCATTGCTAACTCTTCCCGTTTCGTGTCCCAAACCTGGTTCATTTAAATACGGATGCATTTTTGGAAGTTCATCTACAACTGGATTCGTTGCAGCTGAATGACAGATTTTGAAAACAATTCGTTGGCTCTTAACTGACTGGAGAAATCGTTGAGATTAAAACAATAAACAACTAAAATCTGTAGCATCCATCCTGATGTCAAACATTCGCAATACCACATGTAACACTACTCAGTATCTGTAGGAGCCTTCATCTTCTGCCTTAGTGATTTTACTTATATTAAAAGCATTAAGTACCCTGAAATCTCAAGCCTGTGTATTACTGAAGAGAAAAGGACTTAGATTTAAAACAGGATCTCTGTAACAGATAACTTTTTGTTCCATGTTGGTCATTAAGGCAGATCTTGCCAAAATGTTAAATATACATCAAAATCACGAAGAACCCAGAGGTCTCAATGTCAAGATAGCTACAACATACCAGGTACCTTTTCAACCGTCATTTCAGAACACAGCTCCAACATGAGGTCACTGCTGCTCTTATGCTCTTCAGAAGAGGTGATACTTCCTTAGGTATTGTTAACTAATAAATAATAAGCTACAATAATTTATTTCAGTCACCTGAAGTCCTGAATAGTTTTAACATTGAAGATTATTTATGGTTTATTGCATTTTTAACTCACGTAACTAGCAGGTCACGTCAAATAACAACAAAACAAACCCTGCAGTTAAGCAGTAGTGTCATTTACATGTGGGCCAATTTACTCTAGAACCCCTATCTTTTTCCTTCCACTTTGCTTCAAAGCCTTCCCGCTCTGAATTCCTCTACGACATGCTTCCCCTGCCACCAAATCCCTGCTCGATCATGTCCGATTTTCCAAGAATTACTGGACAGCTTTTTTTTCCAGTACCATTAATTTAATGGAATAGGAATCCAAACAAGGGATAAGTTCTACAAAGCACAAAACATCGCTTTTGTTTTATTTTTTTCTGCCAATTCTGACAGGCATAGGGAGCTGCTTTTGGAACAGCAAACCTGAAAGATGTTATACTGACATAACACTATCTTAATATCATAAAAATTAAAAGAAGCCCATAAGAAATCCTAATTTTAAATTATTTACTAATCTTACTATATTGTGTGATTTTTAAAAATTTTGCAATTAAAGCAAAGTACTATAATTACGAATAAAGTTTCAAAAATGCAGCAACGGAGTTTGCTGACCCTAATTATTTTCTATCTGACTCACCTTGATGAGGAATGAACATCAAAGCTTAATTTGGACAAAACAGTTGAATAAGCACAATCAACTTGCTTTACAAATTTGCAAAAAAAAAAGGTTACTTTAATAAAACAGCCCCAAAGTTCTGATGAAAATTTTAAGAGAGAGATACTAACTTTTGCATCTACTGGTAGGAAAAGTTAAAAGCTATAAAAATGGATGCTGGAAGACCAGACATTATTGCATTTTTAACTTTTACAAGGGTTTAGATAAGAAGAGTAGGAATTATAACTGTAGTCTTTTTCTAGCTTGAACACAGATAAAACCCAAATATTGATGCCATTTCTACTACTTATACTTTTAAATTAATACTCAGTACTTCTGTAAACCAAAGTAAAATCTATCTTGCATTGCCTGATCCATATTACCAGTGACAAAGGTATTAAAAACAAAACCGTGTATTCAAGGAATATGAAAAGAAAGAGCAGGTGATATTGAAATATTTATTCTGGTAACTGATCTGACAATACTTCCACTGGTTGAATACCAGCTAGATTTTAGAGTTTATAGTGTTAAATTAAAACACAATAACTGTGAGCAAGTCTGCCACATTGATGTTTATAAATTACAACCACACCTTTGTTATTTTACCTTAGTAATTTCAGGTACCAATTTGTATCATTATCCAGTGAATTAAAGAAAGAAACTCCATCATAAAAAGTAATTTCACTGTTACCCCAAATGTAAATGGCATATTAAAATTTGCTATAAAAGTACAGCATTTGCCAATTTGAGATTAAAGTACTTTTGTTAACATCACTTAAAAACCATTGCTATTCCTAATTAGACGGATATATATATCACCCCCTCCCATCATTTATTCCTGTAGTTTTGCCTAACAGAAACTGCTTCTCTAGCACATTAAGATTAATATGCATTTAAAATACATTCATATTTCCATGAACTTATGATATCAAATTTGCCTCCAAAGAGTAATTTTTATTTATACATATATACATGCTACGTGTTTGAGCCGAAAAATTAAGAACAAGTGCTATGCATCTGATTATGCATAATAACATCATCAAGAAAAATTAAGTAACACAATTTAAAATCATTACTGTTACCTGGAATAACTGAGGTAAAGCTTTCACTGTGAGACAGAACCATATTCCCAGCTTGCATGGAAGTAAGTCATGCCATTGTGGTTTGTCCAGTACCCTGCAGTCAAATAAAATTGTAGGTTTTTCATTATTGCCACACAATCTCAAAGCCAGAACTTTCCCATTATCCTTTAAGATGATTAACACTTGTCAACTCGCATAAAAGTCTAGATACATAATAACAAAGATACATTTTAAACATTTAATTCAAAATATGTAACAGCTAACTTCTAATCATTGCTGTATTTTGATCTCCTAAAATGACTTTTCTTCAAGAAAATAAATTCATAAGCCACATAATCACTTCAGTTTAAATAAAAAACCAAACCAAAAAACCACTCAAGCCTCAACCAAGTGTTCACAAGTGCTGACAACCAGATATGAAGACTGTAGCATAAACAAAACAATACATAAAAATTAATGTCATTTGCAGTTCACTGGAGCATTACTCACTGATGTCATCAGGAAAGACGACAGGCAGAATGGTCTCTGATCTCCATCCCTCATTGATCCAGTTCATGCCCCTGCTGTGTGAACTATTTAAACCTTTTATTTCTTTCTATGAATCAATAGAAGAAATAGTGGTATCTTTCGGAGTGTCCTGAAAGTCACTATTTCCCTATGTCTTCCTTGACAAACAATGCGTTAGAAGCCTTTACAAACACGCTGATTTTTAAGTTCATCAAATAAAAAGCATTTAATCAGACAAGCATTAAAACCTCATAAAAACTCCTTGCTTTGTATAGTAATAAATTAAAGCTCAAACAGATTGAAATTTGTTAACTGTAATCAAAGGCAAAAACCCTTAAAGAAGGAAAAAGTTCTAAAATCTTCTAAAATCAACTTGTAGAAATAATACCCTTTTAGAAGACAGATGCCTTTAATTCAGCCTTAATCTTTCAATGATTATTGATCTTCTAAATAAACACTACATTTTTATTTACAAATCCAAACCTGAAAACACATCTACACGGACACACTTCATATCAGCAATGGCTGTTACTAAAAATACAGTTCTTTTTCTCACAGAGTATTTCAAAGATAAAAAAAAAAAAACCAAACCAAACAAACAAAAAAAACCCCAAAAAAACAAAAAACCAAAAAAACTAAATCAGTAGCTGACAGAATGTTATAAAATGCAGGAAACAAGAGAGATCTTTCCCACCTTTCATTTTTGTCTAGAGCAGCAAGTTTGGCTTCATCTGTACTCCTGCCGCCGGTTTTTTTCTTCTTCTCCCTCTTTTTTCTGCTAAGCAGTTCATCCTTGATGTAGAAAGAACTACGGTTACAGGTTATCATTAGCATGTAAACCGCAAATGTTACTGGGACTCTTCTGTGAAGGGTAAACAGTAGAGTAGCATTTATGCAAATGTATCTGGGGTCCTACATGATTAAGTAAAATGATCTATCTTAACAATAACTGTTGCCATGGTATCCAGTCTTTAAACACACATGAAGTCCAGTTCTGTCAGTCATGTGTATCTCCATAGCAATCAAAGTTTTCTAAGAGGAGAAAGCATTCAACTTGCCTCCTTTCTCATTCATCAACTTCAATAATGCAGCAGAAAATAAAAAAAGTAAATAGATGCTAATGTATGAATATTTTTCAAGTTATGCTTAGTTTTTTTCTTAGTCTACTAAGTGCAACAGACTTTTATATGACAAAAACCAAAATTATCAAAAAATAATGTGATTTATACTGCTTACCAATTCCAACCCTGTTAAGGAATACCCAAAACAAAAAAGCATTTAGCTTAGAACAAAGGCAAAGCAAGTATGACTTCTAAACAAATAAAACCTGATTATTTTTAAAACCTAGATATGACTACAGTAGCATATGATTCTTCATCAACAAATGATAGAAGACTTTTTATTTCTCTTCTTCCTTCCAGCTAAAAACCCAGGACCAGGTCTTGCAATTTATTACCAATTCCAGAAAAACTAAGTAGTTTTTAGATTACTATTTCTGAGATGCTGAATATCTCATTCTGTAATTATCATCATTTTAAATATAATCATTTTAAAATACAAAAAATCCAAATTCAAACCAGGGGAAGTGGTAGAGATCTCTATAATATGCAAACTTCTACAGAAAATTCAGTAGTAATAATTGAAGCAAGTTTGATTTATTACCAATACTTACCAGCTGTTTTTCCAGGTAGATTGACCAAACCACAGCATAATGACCCACTGTGAGTATAATGAACAAGAGTAATGCCAGCTCAGCATTGCTCATTTTTCTCACCCGCCTGTAGTAGAACACAGGCTGTCGCCAATCTGGTAGTCCATTGATCAGAATATCATCATACCTACAGTAGCAAATACAACAGGCTTTCATGGAGAGCTAAAAATGAAATAAGCCAAACCATCCAATTATAAAACAAAAGCTAATCCACAGAGTGCTTGAATAATACACACACACAAAAGATCATTTAGTAATTTTTTTTTTGAGAGAGCAATGTCTTGTTTTGTCAGCAGATAGGCTTGCATGTGGAAACAAACAGGCTCCAAGCACTGGGGCGGGGGGAGAGGGGAAATTCAAATGTTCTTGCAACACTCAACCCCCTCCCCCTCCAAGTTCATTCACTTTTGAAGTAAGAGACTTCCAGAAACGTCGATGTGTTCTACATGCTCAGTAATCAGTGGGTCAGTCTCCATGATCGAAGTAAGTAACAACCCACTAACAACTAAATCGGTAGCCGGGAACAAATGTCTCAAACACTAGAAACCCTTTTTTCTTTTACAAATTAAATGCATAAGTGCTGGGGGGAGGGGAGAGGTATCTCTGCTTTTTAGTTTTGTACTTTAGTACTGCAAAATCCATTAGGTAAAAACATGCCAGACTTATCATACCTTCTTTGTAAGATAAGAGTTTAAGTTAGAGGCTTGATATTGATGTTTGAAAACAAAGTTCACCAGTTTTTGATTTTCTATTTGAAACATTGTCTTCAAAATCAATCTATTTTAAAACTGTTTAATTACTAACCCTACCAACTGTAGGGAAACTATTTGATGACAATCCCTTTTCCTTAACACAAATGTCTTGAAATATCTTAGGATGTCTGAGGTCTTTTATTTACAGTACTTGATCAATTTAAAAATAAACAAACCACAGATATGCAAACCAGATTTTTTAAAATTAACTTTTAAGAGTAAAGTTTCAAACAAAAATCTCTACAGTAAACTCAAAAACCTGTGTGTTCAAGATGCACAACCTGTTAATCTTAAATTGAACGCAACTCATTACATATTCTAATCACACCGTTTCCAGAATTAAATCTGTACTGAAAGGCCTAATTTGGTGCAACACATTGACCAAAATATTTTAATTAAAAATATTCTGAGTTAGTCGCAGGCCTAATTACAGGAATAGAAATAGGGCCTATATTGTCATGCAGGTCAGTAGAACTCAGTAGTAGGTTTTTCTCAAGTAAATTGACCAATCCAGGAATAATAGCGCAGCTGCTAAACTGCCAGTCTTGACATGTAAATCAATTTAAATGCAACAACTGCACTAGCTACTTTGATAGTTATTAAATTGATACCTTGGAGATGTACTAAAAAAAAAACTTCCACAAGCAAATTCATTTTAAGTTGGAAAAGAAGCAGTGGTTTTCAATTTAAAAATATACCTTAATAGAGTGCATATCTGAAAAGCTAACTTCTGATAAAACATTTGTTCAAGTTGGCACCATTATTTCTGCATAAAAGATTTAACACCTCAGGATTCTGCTGTGTTCTGAATGATACCAGAAGTAAAATTCATATTACAAAATTCTATCTTCCATTACAACTATGAGAATACTAAGGTTAACGTCTATTATTGTAAAATTTGAACCAATAACTTTTTTCCTTTCCCAGTAAGTCAGAACAAATTAACTACTGATACCTTAATACAAACTCTGTCCAGAAAAATCACTTATGATGTTATTTTAAAATTAAAATTTCTACTTAGCTTCTGTTTAAGAAATAAGTAGAAGTTTTAGCCTTTAAAAAATAGTAAGACATTTACAAGATTTTAGTGATAAGAGAATGTTTTAGAAACAGAACCATCTTTAAAACAAATTAGGTTGATAACAAGGTTTTACATAAGATGTTCTTCCTTTGAAATCTTCAGAGAAATACATGTAGAATGTAATTTAATACTAATATACATTTATTAAGCAGTTGCTTTCTTATATACTAAGGGCTGTTAGTTGATGTACTGAAAAAGTGGCTACTGATTAAAAAAAGTCCATATATGCCGATGGTAACAATAGAGTAATACGTAAACCAAGATTTCATATTAACATTTGGCAACCATGTTCTGTTATAAATTATCTGTTAAGAAAAAATAAATGAAGACAGCAGAGCCTCTTGCATTAAGTGCTTTAAACAGCACTCGGTATTTACTAGGCTATGTCCGCTGTTCTGAACAACAGCCTGCACGGATTAAGTCTCAGAATCAATGCTCTATTGATTTTACTATCAATGAGCATTATGGCTCACACGACTGGCCATTTTAAGGGAAGATAGCTTCTATTATAACCCACTTTTTAGAATATATACTGTTAAAAGATAAATCACTGCTTTCAATAGTAATTAAGCTCTGTATTTGAAAAATAAAGATATCAATGATTTTTAGGGTTTTCAACTGGAAAATGATCCTACTGAAACTCAGAAGCTTCTATAATTTTTAAATCTTGATTTTCAAATTTAGAATGTGATTTAATTAAAAGCAAGTTTCTCATTAAAGAATTCCTGTATAGACACTTATATTAACTATGAAAGACAGTTAATCCGTGTGCATCAAGAACTACATTTGAAATTTAATTACAAAGCCTTCTTTTGGCAACCTATATTAATTGTAACTCTTTGTAAGGAAAAAAAACCAAGCTGAAAAGAAGATATATCTGCAGGGTTTTTTTCCACAAACATATGCACGTAGAATACAGCACATTTTTCACATATGAGTATGCATACCAGTTGTCTCTGAAATGTAGCAGTCAACAAGCTAAAAAACCCCAAAGCACCAGTACAGAAACAGAAAGCCAAAAACATTCCTCATTTAAAACTATGTTGTATATTTATTTTAAAACTCAGCAGTCTATAAAAGACTTGGTAGTCCTGTACTAAAAGTAACAAATTGCAAGATTATTACCATTTCTTTTTTTCTGTAAAATTTCATAAAATAGTTTTTAGAGTTCTTTGTGAATCAATTACATTGCAAGTAAAAAATCCATTAACTGTAGTAACTAATTACAGCATCATCAATCTTAATATAATTGTAATTTCTTTTCACTTTAAGAGAGCCACTGCATTTTATATTTCAAATAATTTCAGAGTTCTGATACAGTTTATATATGATATCCTTGAATTAATGAGGACTATTCTGAACTACAGGAAGATTGCACTGGTGGTTTTTATTTTGGAGGGCCTATTTTCCTCAAACTGTCAAAGGCATCCAGCACAACATCAGCCAGAACAATTTATACCTATGAATACAGGCATTTAATTATTAATGAGAACTAAGATAGACACCTTTCTTACTCTACACAAGTGTATTTTGATCCCTTTGCAAATGTTTCCTGTAATCAAGCCAACATTGTTACACAGGATAGACTTGATAGGTTAAAAAAAGCTCGTTAAAAAGATAATAAACAATGAAATTAAGATCAAAGATTTCTTTTGTGTGTAATTACAATTAACAGAAGTGCATAAAACTATTTTTTCATAAAGTAAGATAACCAAAGGCTAATAAAATTTATCACCTTCAAATTGATTTACCAATAAATGACCTAAAGGTGAAGAGTATTTCAGGAAACGCACCTATCTCTAAAGATAGACCCTAAAGATAAAATTTTCTGTAGAATTTCACACTGGAGTGTGTATACAAAACAAAATATTGTGTTCTGCTGCATGTATGTTTAATGTTAAAACACTGCTACATTAAATGATGCTGCATGTATGCTTATTGTCCGAATATTTGAATGTTTTGATCATGTATCACTCAAAAGTATGTAAGAGAGAATTACTAACACGGAGTATTACTATATTATATAGTACTACTAATGATACTGGTATACTTCATGAGCAGCTATATAACTTTCTCAAAAAAGAAAACCACATTTTAAAGCCCAGTACTATCATTGTCAGTAGAGGAACTGTAATATTTTAAGAAAAGCTTCTGCCATCAGATAAAGTAAAAATTCACTGATAAATAAGAAAATGCAAAGGTTTTAGAGAAATAATTACATATAGCTGGCCAACAGATCTGCCTTTTTAAAACACTGTTTCTGTACTCACACAAATGAACAACACCTCCGACATTCACCAAGAATGACATTCACGGAGAAGGGGTTTTATTGTTTCAAAATGAGTTCATCACTCTCTCGTACAGTGCAGGACCTTATTCCTGCCTTTGCTGGCTCCACTCTCTGTACACACACCAGGAATGATGCAGGATTACACCACTTTTGAGAGGAACTGCAGGAGCCAGGTACAGCTGACTTCACTGCACAGAAGCAGAAGCCTGCTGCTCGCTCTTCTCTCAGTGGTGTAAACCCCTGCCACAAACCATTCAGGTGTCCAGTTGTGAAGGGATTCCCAGCTGAACTGCCAGTCTAAGGCTGCAGGGCAGTCTCTGCCCAGAGCAGGGGCTTGACAGTAAGCTTTGAGCCTCTTCCACTATGTCAATCACCTCAAACAATTCAAAGCCAAATATCAACATTTAAAGTAGAAAGATTCCAAAAAGTAGTAACTCCCACCCTTTCCTTTGCTGTACAGCTGCAAGCCTCGAGTTACCTTACAAGAGAACCAATATAGCAGGGGGAACAGCTCCTGTCACACTTACTGAAGACTTGTATTGGAGACGTGCTACAACAACGCCTTACAGGAGACACGACAGGCACCCTCCGTTTACAAGCTCAGCTGAGAGATTATCATTAGAATGTGCAATAAACCTGATCAATATAGGGCTTCTCAAAGCAATGAGACCATATAGCTCTGCTCTGCAAGTTATTTCTAAACTCTGCATATTATTTACAGAAAATCTCTGAAAGTAAACACTGTTTAATCCACTACATTTCTATTTATTCAGCTATAAAATCAGTATCAACCATACATCCCCACTGTGCAAGAAAAATATGACATTGTCTATGTACAAAATAAGTTAGTGAGAATTAAGTTAATCTAAGATAAAACAATCTACTGCTGCTTTAACTTCTCATTTGTAATCACTGATGCATTAATTAACAGTATTTGAGTAAGTTAGTCACATTTGTAATGTAAGAAAGGCTTAAATCATACTTTTTGCAAGCTACTGCACCACAGTTTTGTGCAAAAAGCTTCAATTACAGCTGCAAGGAAATTCCTACAAGTTCCATGATGGAGCTAAGTTCCAGAGAGGCAATACCCTGAAGTGTATGCAAACAATTCTATAAACAAAAAGTTGGGAAGATCTGGGGAATAACTCACTTTAAGTGCCCTGAAATCATTTAGCTAACATTTTTTAACTTTTGTTAAGTGTAACTTCACAATGAAATTCTCCTTAGACGGATGAAATAAAAAACCCCACAAATTTCCAAAAGTGCTTCTATGAAGTACATTTTCATGACACTTGAAGAGAGGATTATAAAAAAAGTAGATAATCTGTACTATAAACCCTGGACTCCTGCCAAGACATCTACAAAGCCAAAATCCCTTCAAGAAATGTCTCATAAAACCCCGTTTAAAGACTTGTAAGCTGAAAGATGATCTACTAAAACACTAACCCAAAAGCAAAAGTCTTTCAGTGCCTCAGTTTTTCTGATAATCATTGGTTGAAACTCCTATTTGTTTAAAAAAAGAAAAAAAAAAGTTCAAAATATTCTTCCAGAAAGCAGATTAGCCCCAGGTTTCCAGTTCTTTATCCTACCCCTTCAGGTGCTGCTAGAACTGCTCCTGAAGCAGGCAACGACAACTAGCATTTATTTTAAAAATATACTCTGTATATCAAGGTTTGCACTATCAGAGATAATACACCTGAAAGAAAAAAAAGCCTATGAACTAAGCAACAGAAAACAATGCTGAAGACAACATACAACGGAAATAATCCTTAAATATCATGCAACAAGCCTTTTACTGATACAAGGAAGTATGACTGGCATTTGAAGAAGTGGCCAGTATTTTTTAATCACAGTTTTTAAAATTGACAACTGAGCAAAAAAGCTGATAGAATTGTTATGTATTTTTTAAAATTGCTTGAAATAACAGCTAGCTTTCAAAGTTCTTTCAAGTACTATTTTTAAAGGACAAAACCCAGTATGTCGTGGAAAAAATACCACCTTGCTCTTTAAGCCACATACGATCTTTAATTAAACAATTACACAGGATTTACTAACTTAAATTATGGAAAAAAATAATCTGAAGTGTTACAACTAAGTCAAATAGGGCTTGAATATAGGTATGAATGCTTTATTTAAAAACCTGTGCCATTTAACTCACCTCTGTCTTCTTTCTTCATCCTTTAAAACCTCATAGATGGCTACCAACTAAAACAAAAAACCAAAAAGAAAACACAGAAATATTTTACTTTATGATTGAATTTATAAATTTTGAACAGTAGTATCATATTTACATTTGCCAACAAATGACCTTTGCTAGTTCCCACTTTTCCCTACACCACTAAGTAGCAAACTCAGCGTGCAAAAGAAACAGTAATATATTCATATACAAAGTGGCATCAGACACAAGTAACTCTTACACATGACTATCTTCCCATCCTCACATCTGTCAAACTGAGTCTTGTCTCACTTATACCTTAAATGTAAGTATCCCTTATTTCATCCTGAAGATCTTACTAAAATTAAGTAAGCTGTATTTAGCCTGAGGTACATTTTTAAAGGTAGAGCTAATTACAAAGTCATGTTATTTCAGTCTATAAATATTCAAAAATAACTAAAATAAATTATTTTCATTAAAATATGCCTATCTGGAACTTGTGTTGAGAACTAATCAGAAATTTTCCCCACTGCTTTTTTGAAAGTGCAAAACATATTTTCCTCCTGAGAGTACAAGTATTATGTTCAAATTATTTTTAATATACAGGTAAATACAAAATAGAAGTTATTCAATAAGTTAATTCCAAAAAAAGTGTACTTGGTTTTAGTCTAGCTACATCAGCAAAAATGTAATTCAATGTTTGACTTACTAATTTCAAAGGTGTACCACGTTTCTTACTAAAACGTTCTCATAAAACAGCATTAACATAAAAATTCTATTTTCCCCTAAAACTTTTATTGCCACACATTGCACTTACTTGCCTAAACTGTATTTCTGCATTTTCATCTTTATTCTTGTCTGGGTGTAAAATTAGAGAAAGCTTTCGATATGCTTTCCGAATGTCTGCAGATGAAGCATCCTGAAAAAAAGGAAAACAAAGCAAATTGTGAGAAACCGATTCCCTGAACTTTTTTAAGATCTGAAGACAGCCAACCAAGTGTCAGAACTAAGGCAACGTAATTTGAGACATCTAACAACCAAACCTGCAACCAGCCCAGCCTAAATGACTTAACAGCCATTCAGTCCAATTCATCTTTCATCTTAACTCCTTTCATTACCATACATCCATTACAACGACATTTGCCAATACTTCCAAACACTTTCTTGCTTAAAACCTAGCCCAGGCACCTTCTGCACCATTTAAAAGTTCAACTGAAAACTGAAAATTATTGCATCTGCTTATCTTCAAGACAGACATAATTTCAGCAAATTATCATGCTCAATTTCCCAAACTCAGGACTTGCTAGGAACTCTTCCCTTATTAATATTTACATGCAATTCACTCCTAATAGGACTTCCATTCAACTTCAGCTTCACCATGTCTAAAGAATTGTATTTTTCTAAAGTAGCTTCAAATTGCAGTCTTGGAGCTATACTGTAGCACTGACATCAATCTATACCTTAACCATTATAAGAATTGCACACATTTTGAGCGAAAAAATTAAACTCAAAACACAAAATGATGTACCAACTAAGCTGCATAAATGCCAATTTCTGAATTAATGACTGCTATTTAGTACATGCTGTAGAGATAACCAGAAATGAAGATATCGAGTTGTATTCTATGTCACATAGGTGTTATCCTCACCAGAAGATCCACAAAGCATAACATTTAAATAGAACTACTTGCATTTTATTGCTAACATGTCCAAGGCAACATTTTAGAAATCAACTGCTTATCTGACAATTTTTAGTTCTTGATTTTATATATATTGTTCCTAGCATATTCTCTCTCTCAAAATTACAGTGTAAATAGGGATTAAAAACCCAGAGCTGAATTAGCTGTGGCATAGAGTGAAATAAAACAATAATTAATGCAATACTGTAATTAGTCTGCCAGGCTTTTTATTACAAATCATTATTTTAATTTTAAAATTTTGAGTTTCATAACATAAAACTATTAAAATGCCATGTACGAGTTTGGGCCCAGAGTGCATAATAGAAAGACTGAATGAGTGGAAGGAGAAAACCAGGGGAAAATGCAGAATTTGTGAAAATTCAGCATTGAAACTATATTTTAAGGAAGTTCATACTTTCCCCTAATAAAAGACCGAAGTTTCCATAGTCTCTTATCTGTCAAAGGAAAATGTTTCCATTACTGAAAGAAGATTTCTTCTGAAAAGAGCACATACACATTTTTAAATTTTTCCATTTTCAACAGCAACTTCTAAGGCATGTGCACACCGAAGCAGAATTCCTCTGCTTAAACAGCAGCTTGCTTCCAGCTTGATTACTGCCAATGAGTTGTTTCATACTGCCATTGTTTTATAGGTTTATTTTTAACTCGCTGCTAAGGGGAAGGAAGAGACAGTGACTAAGTATCTATTCTAAGCTCAAAGAAACATTAAATCCTTGAGACATAGACTTAGTAGAATTATATGAAATACATGTGAAAATGAGGTGTAAAAATATCTTTTAAAAATTAGGGACTGACACCATGATAACCTTGACAAATGAGTACCTCCAGATTTGTATTTCGGATAAGCTACAACTTATTCCTTCTCCACCACATATTTAGATGTGCTTGGTATTATTTTTAGAGCACTTATAATTAACAATTAAAAACCTGATAAAAGCATATTAAAAGCTGTTCTGCAATATTCTTCCAATTACTTCAAACAACAAACAAGCAAAAAAAAAAATGGCACAGTGTTTTCAGTTGTATCTGAAGAATTTAAACTTTAGTTTTATTTGGGAGCAGCAGGATTATTTGTGCACGAGATCAAGACAAAAGGTAATTTATCTATTCAATGCTTAAGCAAAGCAAAAGATCCCAAGACAACGCTGAAATAATAAAGTTGCTTAAATATTTATGTTGCTCACCTTGAGCAGTTTAAATAAAAATGTATAAATTTACAAAATCAGATTGTTCATCTTAGTTACCAGAAACAATGTAGAGATTGTTTTGTTTCCCCTCATCTACAAACCCAGCCAGCCACTTCATAAACAACATGGGCTTGTCTTCAAACAAAATATAATTATTTAAACACTACTATAGCAAATTAAAAAAAAGGAAATAGTTTACTGGCTATGGTTTTATCTAAACCATGAAAGTGATCTTTATCAACATATCAGCTTATTGTAATTAAGTCGCTAAAAGGTTGAAGAGCATATTATAATATCAACAAATAATTAAATAATGAGATATTACTGTCAATTATTTCATTACAAATGACACATATCAATTTCTAAAGCAGTAAGTCTGCCTGCTAACCTATTCTCCACAATACCCCCAAATGCAACACAGGGGACCGTATATTCCAAACATTTTGCCAATTAATGCTACCTATGGGTAATGTTAGGCATCTTCAGGCAATGTTCCAGATCCTCTAGGACCTGCCCTGACCAAAAGTAGTTGGTTTTTGAGACAACTCTCATCTCTACAGAACTTCCTACCAGTGTATGACTCTAAATAAGCTATAAAGAATGATTATTTTCCAACCAATAAAGAAACACCTTCCACATTGATGTCAGCTGTTCTAAGAGACCTGACTCTGCTGGCCACCTTCAGTAACATTTCCATAAAAGCTAAGGCTTTTAAACACAGAGTTAGGAGCCAGTGTTTTCTGCTGACTAAGGCACTATTTTACATATTACAGCAGAAGTCTGGAGACTAGAGGAAGCCATGACCACACTAAGACTTTGTTTGTTTTAAAGAAACTACATGTTGGATTGCTTTGTTTACAATTTAGAAATCTCAATTACATCTAAGGAGGGAAAAATAAAACCTGTATAGGCATCTCAGTTAATAGCAGAAAGAGCTGGTAACGTTACAGACAGCAAGTGCATTCACTGATTTCTCCAACACTGCTTCAGGTTGGCAGGTTTTGCCACCAATTATGGCAAATAAGCCTGTCACACTGTCACCCTCATGTGGATACAACCATCATTAGTATCACCCTATTTCCTGATAACTATCCTTCCAAAGCAATACTGTCCCATCATACTTTCAAGGTTGAACATCTCTTTGTTTTGTGCTAGAATTAGTTCTCAGAAACACAAAACTGCGAGTCTGCACTTAGGTAGGCCACAGTCTGGTTTCTTATGCATGGAACTATGCAAGTATTCATTTTTTAATGCCCAACACTTCATCAAACAGAGTGTCCATGTGTCTAGTTGCATGACCTCCAGGTAGAAGTTAGAAGTTCAATCTTGTACTTTTTTTTATAATCTCTTATATTTCTAACACGTATTTTAGCATAGAAAGAAAATTATCATTTGAAGGAATCAACAGAATGTCAAAAGTTAAACACATTTCTTAAGGTTCTCTGTTGGACTTTCACATTTTTGTCTAAAGGGCAATACATGTCAGATTCAAAGAGTGGGATAGAAGAGGAAACATTCTTCTCCCTATTTATGATGTACTTTTGGCAGCTTGTTGAATTCTGACAATGAAAAACACATTACTAAATTTTATTTTACTCAGCATCATTTCCATATTCTCTACTATTACCAAGGAAAGTTCTCTCATACAGCAAATACGTAAGTAGGAACACAGAAAGGAATTTTTCACAACAAAAAAGAAATAAAATATATAAATGTGCATTTGCCCTCCATTCTTTTAAAATTAAATTCCTGCTCAAGATGCACAAAGTTTTAAATCTAGTCTCCTCCTCTGCCTATACAAATTCAGACTCCCACAGAGTTCATGTCCACCTTTACAATAAATCAAACAACTGGTGTAGTACACAGTACAAGCATATTACTCCATTGCCTTCTATTCCTAATGTAACTATGATTACTAATGAAGCTAAAAAAAAGCCTCATTGTGGTCCCAAGACAATTCTTGGTGAACACATAACATATCAGATATTGCCATAGGCAAACAGTGATTAGGTCAAGGGGAAAAAATAATCAATGTCTACATAGTTTTCACTTACCAACATACACAATTCAAAACCTAAATTGTTCCCTTGAGTGCAATGCAGTTATACAACAAGACTTAGTTACTCACAATTTAGCAACTGCTCCTAACGCAGTAAATGTGCTCAATTCATCTTGGGTTTTAAATATGCCTGCCAATGTCTTCAAATAGGTAGCAGTATCTTTATTAGCAATGGGAAGGCACATGGTCCGGGAACCAAATATGCAGATAGAAATCACGTTTCTATTCACTCGCAGTTTGTCCAATCACTAGCTAATGGGTGAAAGGAAAAGGACATCATATACTGATGTGCATCTATTTCATTGCAGTGCTGCTGAATGACTATGTAGAATTTTCCACAGCCATGTTACTGAAGCTATATGGCAAAAAGTGACAATTCTATAGAGCACCAGCTGACTGTATTTCAAGTCTGAACTTATAAGTAACCTCAGTGCAGGTAAGCTTTCATGAGGCCTTTTTTAGCCTTCCCAAACTATAAATCAAACTTATGAAACTTTTGTGTTTTGATTTTCTAATTTTCTTTTTTTTTTTAATTCTAGAGCAATTCAAATGTATAGAGTTTCTTTGATAAAAACATTTCATTCAGTACTTCTGTGCAGAAGAGGGAGTATAAGCCACTACCTTCCTTCTGGTGAGCATCAGGCATACAAGCTGAAGCAGAACAGTACAGAAAAGGAAACAAAGTAAGCCTTTTAAATTCACAGTCATCTGTTTTTCTACTGTGATTTGAAACTGCAGGATGTACAGCCTGTCTCACAAAATTCACAAACAAGCAGGCACAGATAACTGGACAGAAGCTACCACCGTCTATTAAACTTCGTGTCAACACTGATACTTTCTATTTGTTTGTCTTCATGTGAAGTCCACAGAAAACTAATATCCCTAAGTGTCAGAGAACAAACAAACGTGACTGTAGGTCAACAATTAAACATCCACTGTCCTCATTCCTTAAGCAGAATCAAGGAACTCAGGGTGATCACCTCCTTGGTGTCTCATTATCATACAGGGACAGAACAGTGAGGGCTGATTCCACAACCGCTCTCTAGGTAACTCTGAGGATGGAAACCATATATAGCTGTGACCCTTCTTCCTCATTCTTTACCCCGTCTGGTTTAGCACGGGCTGACACAGACCCTCTCAATACCACTCCCAGATTTACTTCACACATACTCACTGCAACCTGGTCCTAATTTAAGCTCCCGTGACCAGATTAGTTCCAAGAAGTACACCTGAATTTGCCAAGTCTGCATGTGGAAAAACATTTATGAGGGAAATAGAATCTTGTAGAAAATTCCAGAGGTGGGAAGGACCTGTTGGCAGTCCTGAAGAATATAACTCTAGGAAAGGAAAACAAGTGTCTCCCAGAAGACCAAGCATTATCTGTGAACTTTCATAGTTAATAGATACCAGCTGAGTTTTGGCTTAAATTTCTTGCTGCATAACCTTTGTTCAATTACCCTTTATTTTTACTGAACTTCTTTCTAAGACACTCATCTTTTCCAAGGATGTAAAATGAGTTAAACTCAAATTTGCTGCTTGTCTACAGATGAATACTCCAAGCATACGCAGGCAGGAGGAGAGATCTGCTCTGCTGCAAACCCAGCCATGTGTCTCACAACATTCCGTTGATTTAAACTGAATGACAGCACAGCAGGGAAATACATAGGAACTAAAAATATGCTGAAAAGGTGTTTTAATGCTTTTTTATGCTGCTAAGTTTTAAAGCAATTCATGAAATGAAAATGAATACAAACCAGCACAATGTATTCCTGTAAGCTTCTGATAACTGGCACAATCCCTTCACTGGCATGTTTGTTTCCAGGGGAGTGTGTCAAATGAAAGAAGACTCTGTTTTCAGCCTAGCATGCCAAATGAATGAAAATTCTGCTGCCTCATGCTTGAGAAACCAAAAAAAGTGTTCTCCTCAGCATATGTGCACAATTATATGGGCTTAAGTTTTCTTGACCAATTTGAACAACAGTATTTATATGTAATTTTTTTTCTTCCTTTCAACTATTTTACCTTCTGCATTTTTTTCAGAAACTGATTACTTAGGAAAAATTAGATTATCCAAGAGAACCATGTCATGTATAACCATAAGTTTATATTTTAACATAAACTTTGTCTTTGAGGTGCAGAAAACACTCATCAACTCTTGACATTTTTAGAATTACTCTTTAAATTCACGATGGATAGAGGCTACCAAACAACAACTGAGGACAAATCAAGCCAATATTGACTAATTAAAAATCTGCCTACTGCTGTATTTTATTTCCATTTAGTTTTCTATTCTGATAGTTCAAAAGGAAAGACTTAGTAGATATTCTTTACTTATTTCACATGCTTTTCCAGGAACACTATTACATATTTATTTTTATTCTATTTGATATGTTACATTTATTGTTTACATAGTTACATATTTTTATAATATAGATAGTTGTACATATTTATATATACGTGTGTGCATACACCTCACGGGCTAAAGAAAGTTGTTTCTATGAGTTCTCTTAAAAATCTGCCTATTACATCTGAGATTTCAATCTACAGCTCTCACATAAAAACATTACCTACAAAATTCCTGATCCTGCAACATTTTCAGAGGAACTAAGTTTCTACAAAGAAAGACTACTGCTTTTGCAGCCCAGATTGGCGGGGAAAGCAAAGTGTGGTGTCTGCTGCAATGCATTTCATGCTCAATGCCTTTGCTCTCAGATAGCACAGCCCCTTGACTGGCAAGAGGTGACACTATACCCAAGGACAGCTGCAAGCAGTCCACATTCACCGCTGTGGAGCATGAGTATAAGGCAGCAAAGATTTTGGGGTGTTGCATCTGACAAGTTCCAACCCCTCCCATGATGTAATGCCAAAAATATGCTGCTATTTGATTGTTTATACAGTTTTCTTGCTACATTTCTGCTTCAGAATGTTTCCAACTTCTTTTCTTAGGGTAAGGAATTAAAGAAAATTAGAAGATCAGCAAGGCTATATCCATACCACACCTTTACCTCTTGCTCCTTTTGCTGTTCCTGTTCTCATTGCACCATTCCACCAGAACTGACTTTAATGACCCATACGCTCTGACACACCTAGACATCTTTTTAAAAAACTGCTTCCCTGATCTCAGTTCAAGTGTAATTTTTTGGAGGGAGATTTCTAACAACTACAGACTTAAGTCTTGATGAAAACTAAACACCTATGTAAAAAAAAAAAGAACTAGTAATCCCCCTGAAACTGCTTGAGTTTCTAATTACTGAATTCCTGTGTCACCTAAACAGTTACTGTTACTTCTGTGACTACAACTTCAATTGCTAAAACTTTTCCTATTTTTGTAAGGTGTTTATTACCCTCCTTCTGATGGCCAAAAAATTAAGAAAGGGCATTTGAGAGACAGGATATAGGAGGCATGAATGAAAACATTATAAAGCCATACAAGAAGCCAGCAGAGCACAACTACCTTCAACACGGAAGTTTTCAAAAATCTACCCATTGTCTTACGCATCAACAACATTCACAAGGTAAATAATCCCCATAGGCATTAATTTCCAGAATAAACATTAACCATTTATTAGCAACTTCTTCAGCCTATCAGCAGTGAAGTACGCCAATTTATATGCCCATACACCCAGACACATCCATCATATGTATTTTCACATATATACACACTAGTCTAAAAACAGGTGTAAACAACCTTACCTCCCAGGAGTCCTTAATGTTTATACAATACTCTAATTTATATTTGTAATTGCTGCTCAATTTCATGAAACATTTTAAGAAAACAGTTAAATAAGCTTGGAAAGAATAGTGTGACCATTTCTGTATGCTGACTTCAGTAATGCTTTTCATGTACAACGTTTTTTAAACAAATGACAAAAACATGGGTATCATAAAGCTTTTCTTGCAAATGCAAAACAAAATGGAAAGAAAATAAATCGTACCTTGGATAGTTAAAGGCTCTAACAGTCAAAAATGAAAAGGTGTATCAAATAGGATTTTATGATGCCTGTCCCAAGCCCACACTCAGTATTTTAACCAGCAGGTGAATTACAGAATCATCATTAATTGGGTAGTTAACACTAACTTGAAAAACCTACATGATACAGTCAAAGAAAACTAGAATTTCAAAAGATCTGGACAAAATGGAGAATTGCTGTAAAAAAATATGACATTATTTCCTAAGTGAAAGACTAATGGTCTACATCTGGACAGAAGTCATCAACTACAAAAACACAGGCTAGAAAAAAGCAGTTAGGCAGAAATGATCAGTAAATCACAAGCTGAGCGTGAGTCAGAGGCATGATGCTGCCTTTCTGTGCAGCACAGCACCGTGACACGAGCAGTATGGCAACAAGCAGCCGTGCCATGTCACGCAGCAATTGTAAGACCTCAGCAGATTGCTGCAACCAGTTCAAACAATACAATTAAAGACCGCCAGGAACATGTTCAGATGATAAACAAAAAAATCTTACTAATAAGAGGTCTAGAAGAATAGAATAGTGGCTTATTCAGAGAAACCAAAAGCACAAGAGTGACTTAAGCCTACAGAAAAGGCAGCTGACACAAGGAAATAACATCTTTAAATATGCAAAAGGTAGCTTTAAAGGAAAATTTTAATTATTGCTTTGTCTGATCTACCTGGGGCTAAGTACTATCAGTCAGCTGGCAGCACAGGAAGGTTCAAGTTAGGTACCAGGAAAACATCCCATAAGCAACACTAGCATATCACTGGAACAGACTGCTGATGTCTCCTTTACAAGCAAGTCTTGCATACATTTATCAGGCAGGACTTAGATTTAACCAGCTCTGTCACAGCAGGGTACAGTAGGTCACTAACGGTCTTGTATTTTAGAATTTAAATACCCTTTTGATGATCAATTTAATAATTACTCTGAAAATATTCCAACTGGATTTACTGCATCTGTTTATGTAGTTTAAAAGGTCCTAGCTGAAAGACAGTATTCTTGTCACACTGAAGATGACAGATGTTCGTGCCGGAAGAGTCCATGAGATTTTCACAAAACCTAAAAGGGCTTCGAAAGGAGTGGCAAATAAAAAGGGGTGGCAGGAAACACTTCTTTGCTATGAAAACCCATGGGACTGCACTCCATGACTTGCACCACTAGGCATTAGGCTTATTTTTTCTGTTACACAGCAGCTGCTCCCAGCTAAGAAAGTCATCCTGTAGTACATGATCATGAGTAAGGCATCCATATAATTTGAGTTTAGAATACTTTTCCATCCATTACCAGCTTTAACCTCGAAAAATGGTAATACCAAACAGATATGATAAGCAAGGTTCCTTGACAATGCCAGATGAAAATAAGGACTAAACTGAACAAGATAAACAAGCAGAAATTTCTACAAGTAAAATTTTTTTTTAAAATTAAACTATTCCTTTAAAAATGTTCTAGATTTGGTTTATTATAAATACATCCTTAAATACTGCAACAAAAATACATAAATTAGGATATGGTAGAGCTGCTGTAATAAACCATATCCATGCACAGTAGGCATAATTTCTTCATTTAAGACAGAAAGCAGGAGCACCTCTCTCCAAATCTTATACATATTATATACATTTACAACATATTTATATATTTTTCATTTAATATATTTCATATTTGCTTCCACCCTCCTTTTCCTATAATACTACTGAAGGGCTCATTTTGTAGAAGCAATGTTATTTTTCTTAGGTTAAGGACTGTTAGAAATAGCTCTGTCCACTGAACTTGAGCTGTGAGATCCAGGTGTACCTGAATCCACAGTCTTTCATCTGTTTGTTTATCCTCCTAGAGCCTGAAAGAAGACATGAAGCATTTACTGAGATCAAGAAGTTTTTCATCTCACTGCTACAAAATCCACATTGTTCAAGTTTGGATAAATTCTTAACACCTTTTTCCAGAAAATAACCATACTTAAATGAAAAAATAGAAAATATCGCCTCATGTGTGAGGTGGTTATATTTTCCATGAACAAAACTATATTAGTGGAATGCCACTCTCCTCCTACCACAAGGCAAAATTGTTCCACTACTTATTTTTGGCATATAAAACTGAAAATGTCTACAAATCCTGAGCTATGGGCCATTCATTTAAGAGTTGGACTTGATGATCCTTGAGGGTCCCTTCCAACTCAGAATATTCTGTGATGTTAAAAAACCATCAAATGTAAGCAGTTACGAGGTAAAATAATTTCTCTTTTTTTTAAACTTCAAACCCAACTGATTAGAAGTGGCAAAACTCTGCATATTTTTAATCAAAGATGCTTCATTACACTATGTTAAGGTAACTTAGAGAATATACAGGATACTAATACTTCTGAAACCCCTAAAATACATTTTTTAAGTGGTATTAATTTATCCAAAAATTATTTCTACGAGTATTTTTCTCAAAAACATTGCTTTAAATAGCCAGGTTTATAAAGAACTACCAGCAGCATTTGTCAAATTCTTTCCTACTTTATTTAGAATACTTTCTACTGAACTAGTTAGGATTTAGCCCTACCCGTCATGTAGGAGAGTCGTATAATGATCCCTTTATACTCATTAACTACCATTTTAATGAGCTATTACTACCTCGGGACTCAGAAGACCTCAGGGAGGTTGTAACATGCCACTACCTATATAGTAATTCACTGCTGAGTTAGTACATAGCCTCCTTGAAAGAATATAGGAATGCCCTCCATCACTCTCTTTAGTTCAGATGCCAGCATCAGCAAAATTTCTGCATGTAAGACACATCCCAGTCTAAAACTTCAAAAGCATCTCACTTAAACTCTAATAAACTTAACAGATTACTATAACTATAGCCCACCATGCTGCTAAATGTTTGTACAATCCTAACAAAATGAGCTGAAATCATGAGCATTGTCTGATCACTTCAGCTAGCAGTTTGATGGCATAAAATATTGCAAATCTGATCAAGGGCCAGGGTAGGAGGCAGGGGACACTATCATCCCAAAAGGCTATTGGCAAAATCTGCCAGAATCTGTAAGAGCCATAAATTAGGCAGCTGATGTTGAAAGGTATACAGATAAAGAAATCGAGCTTAGCATTAGGAACCATCAATTAAAATTCACACAGAAAATTAATTTATGAGCAATTTAAGCCTAAATAATGTTAAAATTAAAAAACTGCAGACACATTTTAAAAGCCACATATATGCAATGACTTACAATGGAACTGACTTAAAGACACCCTTTCCCATTCAGTAGCAATTTTGTATGGAAAACTGGTATTATGATCTCTAAAAATGCTTATCTGACATTATTTCTAGTGAGAATGAGCCAAATAATCCTTAAGGAAGATAATTACCTCTCAAGATTTATGGCAGCTGTGGGCAGATACTGTTACACACAGTGGCACGCTGTTCCCTGAATTGCCCTCTGTGTTTTTCAAATCAAAATGTTTTAACTGAGCCACACAGGTCCAAGCAACGGGCACAAAGATCACTTCCCTGCAAGCAGTTACTGCTCTTCTCTCCCAGTACTTTGGAGGCATCTTTTGAATCCGGGAAGGAGGGGGGGCAATTCACGCTGATCCATAAACTGCCTCCTCTCTCTGCCTGCAAGAGCTGAAGCAGACACTCCGAAACACAGACAAGTCTAGAAGAGACAGAGCACAGGTCTGCGCGAGGAAGAGAAGCAGAGAAGATGAGCGGGAAGGAAGCACTTCTGGTCTACTTCAAGCATTCTTCAGTTAGCTGAGTGCAACACCCAACAGCCTCACCACTACAAAAGGCAGTAGGTTATCAACCACATGTATGTGCCTGCTTCTCTCCTTATATATAAAAATAATTCAGCAAAAACAAGCCTTTTGTGCTGGTAAGATAGATAGCACATCACCACCCTCAGAGCACTGAGAAAGGCACAGTTATAGCCCTTACCCAATACTCCCCTGAAGTCATGACTGAAACAGATTAGGAAATGCTTCCTGCTCCTGAGAGAAAAACAAGTAAGATCAGTTTTTCAGCCACTGATATTCACAGGCAGCAGTTGTATGGATTGTACTTGCCTCCCATCATGTGTTATCCACCCATAGAGACCTGTCCTCAAGTCATAAAAGCAGAGTTGAAACTGAACTACTAAAGAAATCTCTTGCTTCCTCCATTTCCATTTTCTTTTCCCCACCATCATAAGCAGAAGTAGCAGAGAAGAGGAATTTTCTTCTGACACCTGTATTTCAAGGATATCTCCTCAGTCTGGAAGGATTATAGAACAGAAGAGAGAGCAATAGCCAACTGCAGGACCTACAAAGTTGGGTGAGCAGAGCTGGTAGCAAGACAAACACCGCAAAAGGCAAAAAGAAACCCCAAATAAAGAGGAAAAGTATGCCTTTTTCTATGCCTGTGGAAAAGAAGAATCAGCAGTTGAGTGAGCAGCAATAAAAACTTGGCACAGGTTACATCCCATTAACTGTGCTACCAGAAATCTGTTTCAGCCAACTGACTGCAGAAGATAGTGGCTACTACCAATTCATTACTTGCCTCTCAACATGGGATTACAGGATTATCAGCATCAAAGATAACAGTGAAAGTTAGGAGATAAAACTGTGGTCCTACTGCCTCAAGCAGAAACACTGGCAAATATAGAATATTTCAAATGCGTAAGATAAGATTCAAATGAAGAAAGGATAAATCCTAACATGGGTTCTCATCCAAGTTTTCAAGTTATGAAGTCAAGACAAAAAGAAAAATCAACATACAAGCAAAAATGTAATTAGTAGGTAACTTTTCACACAGATGGAGCAGAAAGGACTGAGACTGCAAGTCCACAAGCTACTACATGGAAATAAGCATTCTGTTACTGACAATCATGTAAGTAACAATAACATGCCAAAACTGCATTTCCCTCTGTGTCATAATCCCAGCCATTGAATCTAATCCATGGAGAGTTTTTTCCCATCAGATGCAATTTCTTCTTCTTGTAACTTGCCTTTTTTGGAAGGCAGAAAATCCAATCACAAAACAGTGGTGGCAGAAATACTGCAAAACTAGTTCTGAAAAAATCTGTCACAATAAGTACCACTGGACAACATAACAGAAATATTTACTTCAGGGTGAAGAAACTAGGAAGCAGGAAGAAAGGACTAAAATTAATCTGTTTCCCCATCTAGCTCCCCTCTTCCAATTAGTACCACACAAACCCTGAGCCAACTTTAAGCAGATGTCAGCAGTGGAAGCTGTATACCCTGTGGCAATGTCAACAAAGAGCAAACAGACCTAAAGGATAAAAATATTTGGTCAAGTTCTATTTTTGTTCTTTGAATCAAGAGAAAGGTGTAACTTTTTAAGTAGCAAGAGAAGGTATGGTTAAAAAATAATGAGACTGCCAAAAGATAAGAGGTTAATTTGAATTGAATTCCATCTAAAATGTAAACTCACAATTTAAAAATTAGGAGATAACAGAAATACGATAAAGATAATACATGCTACAAACAATAATGAATATTCTGAACAGGTAAAGGGGATTTGGGAAGAACTTAGTGATTCCATGAAAAGGAACTACAATCTGTTGTCGTTACTCCTGCCACTCTGTCTTTATGCAACACACAGAAGATGACTGCTTACCCAGCGAGCAGCTATTCAGGATTTTTCTCCACGCATTTATTCATGTGTGGCCTCATCTGCTCGTAGCTGCATGCTGCTCAAACACGTTTGGAAGCTGTGGTTATTTGTTTTGAAGCCCATCTCAACGGCATCAGAGTTCATCAATATTATTCACCATTATAGTATCTTTAAAGACAAGCGGACATTACTTGCCTTTTTTAATATATCATGCAATTAGGCACAGATTAAGGTAAAATCCCCAGTAATCTCAGGTGCTAATTTTATCTCAGATATGATTTTTCCAAGTGCTCAGTATCAAACAACATTTCATACATTCAGGGCACAGACTTTAATCGACTTCAGCTGCAGCTGCAAACCCTCAGCATTTCTGCATATAAGCCCCTAGTACCTCAAATTATGCAACCAGAATTGCAGAGCACTCAAATCAATTAGTCACCACTTGGGAAAAGTTTCGTTTAAACGACTTGCCAAGCATCACATAGGAATTCTGTGGCAGAGAGAGGAACAGAATTCAATCCTCAAGGGCACTTTTCGTCTGACTAGCTTACCCATGAAACCATTTCCCCCCCGCCCCCCGCAATCTTCTCCCCCACTCTCTACATACCCTCAACATCTACAGGTTAAACAGTTTTTACAGACAACAGTCTCTTTCAATACATAAGCCTGAAGCTGCACTGGGGCCAGATCTCTCCCTGAGCCTGAATAAGTAAAGACCCTGTAGAATATAATGTAGTGAATTAAAAATCATCACAATGAACAAGCACAAAGAAACCAAATTAAGATTTGAGACATTCTGAAAACTGACATTCCCTAATTTTAGAGTATGCAGTCCCAGAAATTTGTTCCTAGTCTTTTAAAAGTGGTATTAAGGTACATGGTTGCTGTACAAAAAGACACAGAAACAAGCAGATTCCGAAAGCAAAAAAAATTTGCATAACCAATGCAGACCTGCTTTACAATACTAACTCACAAGCAGTGTTTTTCCCCCTCCCTTTAAATAAACCGCAGCTCTCTGAAGCATCATTTTGATTCTAGCAGGCTCCACTAAATTGCAGAACGATCTGGCTAGTAAACAACTTGCCTATTCCGAACTACAGATCTTAACACAAATAGAACATAAAACGGATTTTTCCTTAAAAGTGTAACATTTCTCTGAGATGTGCAGTAGTCCTGGTGTCTGCACAGAACTGAAAACCAGAACATGCTCTATCATTGTAGAAGGGCTAGGAGAAATCAGTAAAGCAAGTGCATCAATTAGGAAAGGAAAGGAGACTGCATGTATTTGAAGCAGATAAGCCTGGGTGTAGACAGACAGGTCTGAAACACAGTGTCCAGGAAACTGATGATTCTCTTACAGGAAAATGTACTTTTTGTCTTAAAAGACCCAGAAGTATTTAACCAAGCACTTTCTGCAAGGCTTATGTATTTTTATCACCTATGACAAAGCAGCCTAAGACCCAGCACCTTGCAAAAATCTCTCAAGTATTATGAAAGTAATGAGATTCTAAAAATAATGGCAGACACATGAGAAATTGGTAAAGTGTTTTAATTAGCAATTTTCTTATGGTACAACAAAGTTCCTCCTTAATAATTCAACAGAAGTTCCCTACATAAGAGGGTACTCCAGAAAAACAAATGGAGATGTCTACTTTTAGATCACAAATAACTGCAACAATTTTTTAACCAAATGATTTGGAATCTTACTGAAATGTAATTTGTGAGACACATTTTCAGAAGTTATAAATAATCCAGAGCCGTTTTACTTATGTGAATGGCATTGTTAGCATTCATCAATACAAGACATACTTGCAATACTTTATATTGCTTCTATATCAATTTATCACATTAAATGTAAAACATTTGACTAAGAGCTGAAAAGCTTTATATACTCTGGAAGACAAATTCCATCAAGCTGAATAAACATGACTAATCCAACCCAATTCTTTAAAAAAGGCCCAAGACTCTAAGTATTGTAGTAATATTTTTGAAACAATATTTCATGTATTTTATATGTGATGTAGTTTGCTTGCATCATATTAAAAATAACTTGAAATATAGAACCATACTATTCTCACATTGGGCAATGAAAATTTGCATGCAATTAAACCAACATTGCTTTAAATATTGAAATTCCAACTACACAAGTTTCCAGGAATCCTAGGACTCATGCATGTACACGGTAGTCAAATGTGACTGCTGCCTAAATACTGATGGAATTATGCTCTCAAACTGACAGGCATGCTAAACTTTCATTCGATAATATTTACAGCTCTCCAGTCAGACTCATATCAATAAACTGAAAAATTTTGCTTTCTTTACGAAATGAGTCTGCAGAAATCTTTAGCTGGGTCTGAAATATAAGAGAGTATTGAATAAGGGCACACAAACAAAAAACTTTCTGTTCACTGCATAAATAAGTCGCAACAGAAGTTCAAATTCTGAAAGGCTCTCTTATGGCAAAATAAAACAAAAACATGAAGAGTTAATTCTACAAGCAATTTTAAATTCTTCATATTTATTCTGTTCTCACTAAACACTTCAACAAGAAATGCTAATCATTACACAGTTTTCTACGATCAGTTTTATCAGTTTTTTTCTATTATTCTACAATTATAACAGTAAAATAGAATTGTTTAGAAGGTCTCTTCTTTGAAGGGAAACTTCTGATTATTTTCAGTAATTCAGTAGTTTTGAAAAATGAATCTCCTCTATCACTATCAAAAAGCAAACGAATGTGAAAATAAACTCCACAATAGTCTTTGGTTCTCGTAAGGCATTTTTATTTATAAATTACAAAGTAAAATATTGCCTACATAAAGAGAATGAATTCTTTGTTCAAAATACACATCAGAGTAAACATAGAATATTCAAGGATATTAACTCCATATATTGATTGGTAATTTGTTCAATTTTATGCCTTTTCCAAGAACTGACTTGTTCCTTCTGCCCACACAGGAAGTAACCATTTGGGATTTGCTCAGCAGTCAAAGATAAATAAAAATGCCATCAACAAACCTCGAAGTTTTAATGATAAAGTTAATATAAAGATATAACTAAGGGACAGTTTCAGGGCAAAAATTATCCCAAGTGTTAGCACAGTAAAAGAAAAAGGCCAGAGGATTTTTAAAAGATCAATATGAATTTGCTGACTTCCACAGAGATAAAACCTAGAAATTGAGACCTTTACTATTATCTGCAACTCTTTACCAGATAAGGAGAAATAAAAGTAACACATTGCTTCTGGGGAATTGCTACTACTGCACTGATTAATATAGAAACTATTTAGCACAAACTAGTCACCCTCTAGGAAGCATGAGAGTTGCATTATACTCACAGCCTTTTTTCCCCTGTTATAAAATGTGATTTCTTGCACTCAATTTTTAACAATTGTATGCAGTCATATAACACGCACCTCTGAATGAATAAGTCGTCCATTAGCTAGATAAGTTTATCTCTAGGATGAAAAAACCCCAAACAAACAAACCAGATTATTTTTAAAGTTACATTTGCTAAAATTCTTAACAATCACCTAGAAAAATAAAATTTATTTTGCACAAATACATGTATTCTTCCCATATCTGATTTTTGGCATTTATGCTGTTCATCCTAGCAAGCAAAACACAGCAAGATTAACACTAACTTCTTAAAACAGATTTCATGTTCCAAATGCTGCCATAATTTTCTTGTCTCTTTCAAATTTCAGATTCCCCTAAACTGAACAGTAGCAGCTGGAAAAGCTTGCACCACCTTATCATAAAATTGTATTGCACCACAGTAGCTAAGATTTTCCAGTGACATTAAATAAATGCAGCCATACCACGTAAAGAAATAAAATTACATTGTTTTCTAACAAAACTTACTGAAAACAGCATTGACAAGAAACCCATTCCAATACCATTTCATGCCACACAATGAACTAATGCCATGGATGAAATGCCATGGTCTCACAAGGGCACTTCCAGCAAATGAGTCTCCCCTGACTAAAACCATCATTCTAAATACTGAACTATCTTTGACTCCATTTTCTAACCTTTTCTTTCTACCACTAGACAGAATTTGTATTTGATACTTATTTGATAAGATAAACTTGAATTTTGCCCAGTAAGTATGCTCTGGCTGCCATTACATTAAACCAGCACAGCTATCTATCAATTCAAATTGCTAACACTAATATGAGGAATAATACTAATTATGAGGAATAATGTGCTTAAATGCTTTTTAAAAATAAGAATGGCATCTGAAACCAAAATAAATGTTTGCTAGCTCTGGCAATTTTAACTTATTTTCAACTTTGAGTTTCTATAGTACTATTATAGAACTAGAATAATGCTGATAATGACTAAAACATTCAATAATTATGCTAATTTAGAGTTTGCTTTTTGACATTCTCTTAAATTAGTAACAGGCTGCACACACAGAAAACTTAACAAATCAAGTTCTTTACTTAGCATCCAATCAAAAATATAACTGCAAAATATTAGCTATGTGTATTTTAACACAAAAAGTTCAATCAAGTTGCATCTGCATGGATGTTTTTGATACTCATTCAAAATCACTTACATGTCAAAGACACTGCATGAAATTGAAACCCTTACTAATGCCAAGGTTTGACCCAGGATCCAAAATAAATCTGCATGTACAGACCCTTGTACCTACACAAAGCACCAATTACTTCAAATAAGGTTTTGTCTGTGCACTAGAGTCCACCCATGTGGAGCCAATTACTACAGCAGGGCCATTATATGGTTCATTTCCCCATACCAGCTTGGCAAGAGGTGTACATGGGTGTAGGAAGTGCAAAAGAACCTTCACAAATAAAGCGCCTCAAACACACATCCGTGCATTGTAATATTTAATGTTACAACAAACACTTCTTCAATGGGGCTAGACCACGCACAACAGTAAATATTGCAGGGCAGTCTCCAGTCTGAACAGTATTTTTCAAGTTTCTCTTTTTGGCCACCAGTGAAATCCAACTATCTTTTTTTTAACAAAATCTTGAATAATTATGTTGATCCTTAATCTGCAACACATATTTCTAACAAAACCAGAGAATTCCTAAGAATGTTGAGAGGTTGTAGGATTCGAACAGAAGGTGTGAGAAAAATGCCAGAATTGCATGTTCTTCAAGTAGTATGCTTATAATAGCAGAAGCACTGACATTACTTATTGATAATGTCTGGTATCATTCCAGGTCTAAATGGGAAAGTTGTTGTTAGAAACAATTATTATAAATAGGAGGAAACCACTTGAGTATAAAAATCTCTCCCCCATTGAAAGTACTGAAGCTCCATCTAGAGGCTTTTCTCCATCTACTGTCATTTGTGGTATATGTAATATCACCTAGAAATGTGAACAATATTAAATGTCAGAGGCTTCCTTTGTACCTCCTCTTTTGTTATTCATAATGGGTTCTTGCCCTGAACCTTTGCCCGGCAACACTAGCTCCTTCACTGCCATCAAGTGGTAAGAAACCCAAACTGAACTTAAAAATGTAAAATCTCAATCATCAGATTAAATGATCAGTAAGATAGAGAGATAACTATAATTACTGAATACTGAAAATCTTTATGGTTTTTTTCATAGAAGTTCTGGTATACCTACTCCAGAGCACTAGAGTGTCCCACACAATAAATTCAACAACGGTTCCAAATCTCTTTTTATAAGCTTTATTTCTACTTCAAATTGCACAGAATAAAAAATCTACATCCATATTCCCCAACACTGGATTTAGAAAAAGAAAGGCATCACAATAAAAGAATTTTTAAGGAATAATATACGTAATGCTTAACACTTCAAAAATATTTAATTTGGCAATTAGGAAGAATTCCATAACATAATTAGAAGGAACAGCACAATAACGTCTCCTCAGACTTTGTGTTGCCTCCTGGCAGTATCTCAAAAGAAAGAGCGAAACAGCAGCTCATCTCTCCAGCAGTGTCTAATGCAGCAAGTATGCAGCTATGTCAGTCTCTTTGTGCTCCACAGCTGTAATCAACTGTGGACATTTGTTATGTCAGGAGAAGCCTTAATGCTCTACAATCACAAGCTACCTACTGGGAAACAAGCACACAACACACCAAAAAACTGGGAGGGTTTGTCTAGATCAAATAAATAGGAAAAAGAACTATCAAAGTAACAGCAGAATGGAGCCAGGCTGCAGGACCTTGATTATTTCACTTTCAACCCCTCAGTGACTTACGGTACAACTACTCCCATGGTTGCCCATCATTCCCAAACAGAATGCTCTGAGTTACAGAAACCCTACAAGGTCTCCACCATGACCAGGAATACCACTGAAACAAACCTCCTAGTGCAGTGACACTGGATATGTGCTAAGAGCTTCTATGTGCTCCTGCATGCACACAATCTTATTTCACTATACTTTCTTTTCAGCAGTTATTCCAATTGGGTATTTTGCCCATAGCAGAAGATAAAGTACAAAGACTTCTTGGTGTTGTCCTGTTAGACAGAATAGTGACCAGCACATGCAATGGAGCTTAGGATTCAACTTCTGTTACAGAAATTTAAAAATAGAAAAAGGAAGAGTTATCAAATTAAAATGAACAGGGGAAAAAAACCCACAGTTTCGATAGCAGAAATATTCTATGCCTTATCATACCTCATAGGTAAAGAAAGAACTATTGATCTACTTCTATCAAATCCTCTGTCCACTAGTACACAGACTGACTCTAATCTCTCCAAGTAGCGGGTGGCCACTTACCTACTTCTGCTGAAAAGAAGGCTCACGCAAAGCAGCTTGCTGAAACTTTGCCATTGGAAAAGCAACCTCCAGACAGCCAAACTTTCCAGCTGGAAGAGGTCAGTCTGAAAGATCTGACTTCTGTGTTTGCTTGTCCCTGGAACCCAGCCTGCTCATCCAAAGATACTTAGTTTCTAGACCAGCAATTTTCAAACACAACTGTAAAAACTCTTCCTTCAAAATAATAATTGATATAACACCTACATATTGAAATTTAGACCATATCAAGTATTTATTTGAGAATTACTTTTAAAAGCCACAAATAATAAAAGTATCTATTGGGAAACTTAGGACAATTATTTCTTCTACAATGTTGGGAATGGAGGGGTAGAACTGATACTGGCAGGCAGAAGTAAAAACAGATCTTCCAGGAAGTACATGAATAAGCAGAGACTAAAAACTGAACAGAAATCAGTGGACTGGCAAAGACAAAAAATAAATAAATAAAAAAGCACCATCAATAACACCCAAGTACATGAGGATTAAAAAAAAAGGCAGGATTAAAAAAATGGGAATATACAGGGCAACTGTAACATGCAGCCTAAAGCCACATGTAGCTTTAATATCAAGGCAACACTAAGTGCCTGTTGCTTGGCAATTCATCTCCAGGTCCAACTGAAAGCCAAAACCAATTTTAGACAGTCATTTTAGTTACAGAAAGCATAGGGATTAGACAAAGAGGGTGTTCCTGAACTAATTGAAATGTAAGTTAACCAGGGTGCATGCAAGCACTTTAGCTCCCAAGCTGAAAGGGCGGACTGAATTTATGATGAGCAGTGAAAGCCACAGTAAAATTTGATGTCAGCAGGAATACATTTAAAAACAAACCAACCGACCACACAATAAAGAGAAGAGATGACCTCAAAGATTAGGAGTGACAAATAGAAGACATTGAAGATTAAAATAAATAAAAAACCCCTTGTTTTTCCTCCCAAACATGATTAGATGTAGTTTGAGCTGATTGCAGATATCTCAGAAGAATCAAATACATTGATAAGAAAAAATAACCAGAGAAAGGATGCTTTAAAAGTTACAGATATCCCTGTAAAGTATCCATGATTGGTAACTCTAGTTCTTAATGAAAGGACAAATTTTGAAAAAAGGGAAAGGGACTCAGAAGGCAAAGTACAGTATAACTCAAGCAGAACAGAGAGAACTGTCAGACTGTTCATTCTTGCAGCCTCTAAAAATTAAGAGCAGAAAAAAAAACAAAACAAAACAAAAAAACCCAACAACTAGCACAGAAGCCATTGAAAATACCATCAAAGAAGAGAGAATAATTATTAGCTCCAGAACTGCATTGCAGAAGGTTCCTAGGACCTCTAAATTTCTGTCCTTACACAGCTATAACACTACTCGAGCATCACAACCAGCACGGCCGTTCTCAGCTGCGGCCACAAGGGACCTCGGACATCGCCCTCATTAAAGAAACATTCAGTACTGGCTGGGTGAAAAACAAAGCTTTAGGCGTACTATAGAACAAGAAACCATTTACTGAACTGTCTCGAACTCCATCATTATTCTAGGATTGACAGTTTGAAGAAAGGGATTTCATTTGGGGGGGAAAGGATGCAAAAAAGGAAAAAAACAAAAAAAAAACGACAACAAAAAAACCACCAGCAAGTCCAGCAAGCTAATGGCAGCAAAAACTGTAAACCTATTGCCAAATACTAATCTAGAAAACAAAGTCCTGGTAGGCAGGTCTAAACAGATCTGCTATGAAGTCTAGAGAGAAATTAAGAGACTGAAGAGAAGAAAAATTATCAGTATAGATCATTTTGAGGTTTTGTTTGCATCTTTTCTGGGTAAAGAATGTAACACAGCTCAACTAAAACAAAACAGGCAGGAAGTCTACAAGGAAGCATCATCTTTCTTTTTGGGGCCACAGGTGTTATCCTAGTGGTAACTTGAAGGAAACCTGCCTTTGCTCATCTGTGTCAAGATGGGACTATCACTGAGACTCTAGAAGAAAGGCTGTGGCCTACAAATTGAAGATCAACTCATCCAAAATATTGTCTGAAAATGGTGTTTTGTCAGAAAATGGCACAGGCGTTCATACTTTATCCAAATAAAACCACCACGGTCCAATTTAAACAGAAACCAAAGGACAGCATAATAAGCAAGACACAACTTCAAAATGTCATCAAAAGATCAGCAATGAATCTCTTGAAGATGAGCCCCTTTCTTTGGGCTGTATTAGAAACTGCACCACTTTTCCTGATGCTTGAAAAGAAACACAATTTTAGAACAGTTATACCAGAGCACATGCAATAATTCTTGCTAAAATCACCAATTCAATATTTATCTTAAAAATTTAATACAGAAGACCTCAAGCCTGCTAGGCAGTCAGCAAGACTGACCATAAGAAACTTCCCTGGAGTAACCTGCTATTCCAAGCACATCCTGGCTCACTCTATTCTGCTCTCCTTCCTCTTGCCAGTGTGTTGGGCCTCAGCAGTGCTATCCTGCACTGTGCATCAGCTTAACTAAGTGATCGATTTTGCACCAGTACATCTAGAGTATTATTTCACCTCTTGCAAAGATGTTTTTCCTTAACCAAGTCATTGCAAGACAGACCCTTGTGGAAATGAATCCTGTTTTCAAGGTGCCTACTGCCAGTATATGAATCTGTTACTACCAAAATCCCAGCGCACAAGCCTTGGGCTGAGAGTCAGAACAGCATTTTCTAGACTGAAAAATTATCTCAAAATACACTTACCATAGCCCAGCACAGAAGCTAACACCTTTCGTATTAATTCAGTCACACAAGAAAAAAAAACCCCAACAGTTAAGCAGGGAGGGAGGGGGAAAGATCTGTTAATTCCCACATTTCACGACACACTGGATTTTTTCATGTTTTAGAGTATCTGAGAGATCAATGTCCTTCATGGAGTCTTAATTTTTCTTTTTACCACCACTTCAAGATTCATACCATCTCACCTTTAACTGGCAATACTGGTTTCCCTATATAACTGGACAAAAGACCAGATTTTTATCATGACAGTTTGTTATTTTCCAGCTTTGTCAACTCATACAAGATTCCATCTTTTTAGGCATTCTTACCTTCATGCCTAAATCCCTTAACAGATTGGGAGAGAGGGTCGGAGGGAACACTGAAAGTTTTTTTGTGTGTGACTCTTTTTATCCATCCACCCCTTGCCGGTGCAGAGTCCAAGAGGAACTTCTAGCTGAGCAAGCTACCTGTTAAGAACAGTCAAAATAATCATCTTACTAAATTATCCTGTGAATCTCACACTCAGGTGAAGCATGACAATGACTACAATATACGTACTCCTTTCAGGCTTGCAGCCAAACACTCTGAGACTCCACGCAACACTGGTGTCAGCCGGGAGCAGGGCGGGTGCCTGGTTGTACAACAATAGCAAGTTCTACACTTGCAGCTGGAATGGGAAATAGTTTGTATATTTATCTTAGCTGAATTGCAAAATATTGAATACTTGATCAAGATACAATTCTATCTTGACTGAGAAATCAATTTCGGAAAGCAACCTAGTCCAGTACTGTCTTTCCTGGCCATAGTATCAATCCAATCACGTCTAACCAGCTGTCATGTAAGGCTCTCATATCTCATGACAGCAGACAGGATAACCAATACCCTGATAATAATGGGATACCATTAATTCACTGACAGTGTCTTTGAGTTAATCTGTTAGAAAAGACCCCAGAAGCTACAGGAATGCATCTTACATATTCCAGAAGTGAAGAAACTCACATTTTATAGCCTTCTGCTTCCTTTAGGTCAGAAATTTAAGAAGATATGCCCCTGATAACAGTTGTCTAAATAACAGTCTTGTTTTCTTTTATGAAAAAAAATATATTTTTTGTGTTAAAAATCTGAACTTTGAGGGAGTCCAACATACAGAAGACAAATGAAAGACCATTTCTTAGAAAGAAAACATGGATATCCGTATTCAATGTTAAGCAGTGTTTATTTCCACAAATACATTTACAAGGGAAGTCAACATTCTGCAATACAAAATGGCAACCTATGCAAGAGCACTTTTTAAACAGAAGGTGTCCCAATTTACTTTTTAGACTTCAGATACTATGAAATGAATGCCAACACGTTTTCTACTGAAAACTTTAAAACAGCATGATTTAAAATAGGAAGTATAATATCAAGATTGAAGTTCTTTACTGTTAGGGCATGATTTTCAATTCAAATGCATTTCTCTCCAACTCTACCTCTTTTTATTGGAGAATGTAGCATTACCTAAACATTTTGGATGCAAATACAGTCCACTCAAACATACATCTTCAGAGACTGAGAGAATTGAATATTACAGTTTTACCTAAAAATGAAGATAAAGCTAACCATATATTGCAATTTGCTGTCACATTAAGACAAACTGCAGCCTTTAAGAGACAATCCCAAACGGAACTCAAAACAGGAAGTATTCACCACCACCTCTGCTATAAAACTCTCCATCTGAGCTCTGCACACAGTACATTGTACCTACGAAAATACTGCTCCCAGAAAACAGTCTGATTTCATCTTTCATTACCCCACACTTTTTTCTCGATACTGTTTCTTTGTGTTCTCAAACTTGACTTCTCAATGTACTACATCAGATATGCAGATGCTAGCAAACAGCACAGTCTACCCTAAATTCTCATCTCTTGATGATAGTCAAGGTGCATGCACAGCATGGAAGCAATGCATAGGACTAGAGACAGGGTTTAATTACTTTAAATAGGACCTAAAACCATGACTTTATTATGTCCCTGAACAATAAACAGATCAACTCTATTTAGAAGACAAAGAAAATTGATTATACAATAAAGAACTGTACTAAAACCTTGGAATTCAATACCTTTTATCCAATACAACTTTTAGCTTTAGTATGCTCAATTAAAGCTCCTCTATTTTAAACAAGTTCCCTGCTGCAAAATTTATCTCAGCAAGTCTCTACCTTTTAAAAACTTCTAGAAGTGAGGGTATTTCATAAAACCCTGTCATGTTTCCCCTCACAATGTCCATCCGATAGAAAACACAAAATTGAAGTTTTCACTGTGATTTATACAACAAACAATGCAATACCAAAATCTTGTCTAAACCAGTAGGAATAAGCAAAGGCATAGCAAGTAAGTGGTACCATCAAAATTACAATAACTGGATTAAAATAATCTTATTGTTTCCAAAACAATATACTTAAATACTTCACAGTAAGAACTTTGCTGCAGAATTAATAAATCCACAGATTTACTATGGTATACAGGAACCATAAGTCCAAAAGGAGGGAGGGGGAGGGATGACAGGACACAAACCAACTCTGCTCAAGTCTTAACTCAAGCAGTAATACAAACCCAAGCCCTCCATCTTACTGCCTGAAAAGAGAACTACTGTCCATGACTGAGATGTTACAGAGTTGAGGGCAGCAACTAAAGCGAAGTGACCAGAAGCAGATGATACTTTCCTGAGCTCACTGCAGACAGCTCAGTTAAAAGCCTGGGTTCCTATGAAAATGTGCTCAATCACTCATGTGTAGCAGTTAATCAAACAGGAAAAAACAGTGTAACAGCAGCTATTCTTCCTTCTAACAATAAATAACCACAACAGCAACCTGGTGGATTTTTGTGCCAGTTCCATTAGAACACATGGAATGCATAGCTAAAAAAAATGTATTGCCTACTTCTTTCCAGCATGTTACTGAGGACTTTTGTATTTGTCCAAGCAAACTAGAGTGGCAATTCATTTGATTTTCAAAACCCTTTTATTTCTTCACATGCAATCAAAGCCAGAATGTTAGAGACTGCTTGATGACAAAACTATGAAAAGTTTCATTCAGGAACAAAGCTACAGCCAAGTAATTTAATAATGCACTTAATGAATCTTCCCTGTTGGAGATGTTCAAGAGATTCCCACACCAATGTGTTCTTTTCAGGTCAAGAGAAGTTGATTCAACTGGAAATATATATTAGACATATTACCCCAGACAAACTAGATGCTAATAAGTCAGGACCATGGCTATGAACTGAGACTGCTGGAAGAAATTTATCTAAAAAACTGCACACCTGCAGGTGAGGAAGAAGGTAAGCCAGTGCTGCAAAGAAAATGCCACCAGGGACTCGGCAATTTTGAAAAAGCTTTTGACAAGGTTCCATACCAAAGGCTATTAAAGCAACTAACTTAACACAAGATGGGAGGAAAAAGTCTTACAAATAGAAAATTAATGAACAGGATACGAAAAGCAAGGTCTAATGGCCAGTCTTCAGGGCAGAGAAGAGGCAGTTGAAAGGTCTCCTGCTGAGGGATCGGTGTTGGGACTGGCTTCAATCAGCATTTTCAAAGACAACCTGAAGAGCCAAGCATGCAGTGACACTAAATGTTTTGGGTAGGTACCAGACACAAGCAAGGGAATACCAAACCAAGTGATCTAGCAAAAAAGTGAGAGATAAGATTTAGCGTAGGTAAGACTGTTGCCTTAAATGACACCTTTCCTACACAGAGCAGAGCTTGCAGCTGGCAATTATAAATCACTAAGTGACCCGAAACACATTGCTGACAGTTCTACAAATCCACTGTCCAGCACCAGACTGAAAAGTACTACCAGGAATGCACCTTTGAACATTGTTAATCAAAAACTGTGGCAGCTGAGAGATACAGGGGGCAAATGGACTGCAAAACATGGTTAGGTTCACATGTGCTCCCCAGTGACACCATCTATTGCCACTGGCGTTTTTGCTTTTATTAAAGAAAGAAGTGCAAGGATAATACCGAAGTGCATAAATAACAAGAAACGAGTAGAAACCAGACAGCACATTGACAGCATTCAGCGTGCCTTGAAAGCATCCAAGGAGCTTATGGATGACATGGAGGGGTGCCCTAACTGGAGACCAAGAAGACTATGGAATGGAAACAGGCCCTCGCAGACATCAGAATGCATTGCTCAAGACAATACCAGACTATTCTTAAACATCTGCAATCTAGACAACACAAGCATGTTTAGTACTCTCAAGTGCAAACAGCATTAAAAATTACATTATTTTTTAACTGATACAACAGCTATTGTCCTTTAATCTAAGTTCACTAAACAGAGGTCTGCATCTCCTCTAGAAAATTAAGGTGTCTACAGATCTTATCTGTTTGTAGGTAAGAAAGGTAAGTATAAGTGTATGAAAGCCCAAACTCATAATGATTGATGAAATCCTTAAGTCAGTAACTCATTGATAGGTTAAGTCTCTATCTCTCCAGCAGACAATTAGTTTCATTTTTATTTCCTTTACAACAAAACAAAAACCCCATACAACTGCTTTGTAACTAAGCACACAGTATTACTCAACCAGAAGACACAAAGACAAAAAATATTTACTAAATGGACTACTGGTGCACTCCAGCATGGGAACTCTGTACTATGTAAGTGAGAATGAATGTAAGTCAGCTACAATTAATTTTCAAATACAGTACACAACTTACATACAGAAGAGGTTTGTTCTTTCACCATTGTAAGCTGCAAAAAGACAACTGATTGGCTGATCCTCTCAATCTATTTCAACTATGGGAACTCTGTTCTCGACACAATCCAACATTTGAAGTTATTGCTTTGTTTTGAATGTTGCTGGCTTAGCTTGGAGTTTTTAATAAATCGTAATAGGAAATGGGAAGAGGCTTCCGTACAGGATTAAATTTTACAGACTTTTTTGTACTATAGCCTTTCAGAAGCCGCTGTTAGACACAACATCCAGAAAAGCAATTCATAGTATAACTTAGACTGTCACAAAGTTAAATAGCATACAAACTCCTTTACTCTCTCATCACAGCATTTATATCCCATAGAAGACCACTAGAAAAACACTGAGTTTGAAAAGGTGATTATTAAATATAAAAGCTAGCCTAAATCAGTTTGATAAAACTGAGTTAAAACTGATCAATTTGACAAAATCAATTTGGGCCAAATAAACAAATAAATAAATAAAGTTTAATAAAATGTTGGTCACACTAAAAAAATCATTTGCAATATTTTTAGGGGTAGGTAAAAACAATCATTGCCCCTAAAGGAGAAGCTACTCAGCCCAAATCAGTGCACTAAGGCTATTTCACAGCTTTCTCATGTCCTCATCAGCACTGAATGCTTCCTTCAACAAGCGAAAGTACTTTAGAGTATTGGAGACAGCGCAGCATTTCATAATTACAGCCCATGTGGCAAGACCCCTCCAGTTCTTCCTTCTCTCTTCAGTCATAAAAGGATTGCCGAGTGACTTTATTTCAACAGCTCCTATGCATTGTCTGGTTTCCTACACAAATTTTCCAGATTAACACTGATAAGGATGAATTTCAGATCTATCAGAGACTGCATATGAACTTTCTTCACTTCTCATCCCACTGCTCATTTGACATCAGTAAGAACAGTTTGCAAGGCCTGCAACCAACTCATTTAAGAAATCTGCACCTAAGCAAACCCTCAGATGAGAGCCCAGGAATACACAATCCTGCTTTAAACTGTTACTGTTTGCATAACTGTAACATACACCACCCGTACAAGACATTGCCACATACTCGAGACTGTTTGCAAATCACTTTTATATAGAGTTAGTAACATCCAAACAAGACTGACATACAAACAACAAGCAAAAGAAACCCAGAAAACCCAAATCTCCTCCTAATTCAGGGAAACCCAACAATTTTGCACTGCAAGGGGAAAAAAAAAAAAAGAAGCAAACTTCTAACCTGCACAGCATCTAGCTAAGAAAAAGCACAAAGACTAAGAAGCAAATCAAAAGCAAAACTGCAGATTTTCATATGCTGCATGAATTTTGTTAGCCCACTAGGATGCTGTGGAAAACCAAAACATTTCAGATATTAAAATTAACAAAAGGAGGAAATTAATGTATATCAGACCCATTCTTGGAGACAAAAAAACCCCCTTTGTTATCACTTATACTCTCATTCTTACTGGCTCATCTGAGCAACAGGACCACAGACTCTTTGTTACTGGCTCTGCTGAGAGCACAAGAAGCAGCAAACCAATTAAGGAACATCTTATATGCTGAATTTTCGTTTTATTTTTTAAATTTTACCACATACTTAAAGTTAAAATAGCACCATAGATACCTCCAAATATCTCCCTTAAAGCTTCCGTTTTCTCTAGATCTGATTAGAAAACCATGCTAATCTTAATTGTAAAATGACTCTAGATGGAGCATAAAAGCTTTATCATTCAATAGAATGAAATTAAGGCTGCCTCTAAGATTTATCTTTTTTTTTTACACAGCTTTACAGACAAATATGATGACTACAATCCACAGCAGTCAAGTAGTAAAAGGCCCATTGGGAAGTTGTTTACAAAATTCCATGTTAGATCAATTACGTAGCTGCTTCAGATACCAACATAGGCATATACTTAGAACTTCAGCAAAGGAGATGAATTTCTAACAAGCATAAAATGCAGAGCCTTTTATAAGCACCAAAGGCCACCAGCACAGGTTACCTACCCTTCTTCACTAAGAAAGTGGTCAATCCCTTCAATGAACTACAGGTCAAACACAGAACTACTTGGAAAAAAAACCAACCCATTTTTTATTTCTGCAATTTGAAGATCAAGCTATTATGGATATATCCTTAAAGGATTAGTGAAGCAAGAAGTATAGAGAGAAAGAGCTGAAACATTATTGCGGCTGGAGACAGAAAAAAAACCAAACCAAACCAATTCAAGACTGCTTGTTTGATCCTTTTTACTGCAGTTTGCATATTGTTAGTTCCCTTGGGTTCCCAAACATAGTAGTTCCCTATTGCTGTATGTCCTTGTATACAGCAAGAAAAAAGAAAAAGATAACCTGAAAGAAATCAGGAAATTACTATATGAATGAATTATCTGGAAAAGTTAAGAGTAAGTGTCTTTAAAACTACTTAAATTGGTAGATTCCGAAGCACTTTTGTGTCTTGAAAAAAGAGACAACAATGAAAGAAAAAAAAATCTTGGACAACATCCAAGCAGAAATTTAATAGGCAACAATACAGAAAACCCATTTTTATGGAAAATACGAGCTTTACGTGTCTAGATGTCTCAATCATTTTTATATGCAACAACAGTGAACAAAAAGATAAGGGCACAGCACTTACAGAATAGAATACATTATCTATCAGCAGTTTACCTGTAAGTTCAGCAATTTTTAAAAAATCCCAAAACACACAGAAACCTGTACCCTGCACCATCTCCAGTTACAAATGCTGCAGTTATCATTAGGACTTCCCTATGGTGACTCTTACAAGCCATTAAACTACTCAAAATTGAAACAACTTTGTTTGATCCAAGTGAATAATCTCAATGATGACTTCACACAACCTTAGTAACACATATCTTTTTGGGAAAAGCAGAGTTTCCAGAACTGCTGAAAATCTCAGTTCCATGTATAACTACAGGTAACAGATTCAGAGAGGAAATTTTAAATCATAAAAGGATGCAGAATTGTGTCCCAGTAACATAATGAGAAAAAAACACAAATTACTTTTATGGAACAAACTGACATTACAGCTAAATCCACCAGAAACAAAACTGGATTTTCTAACGCTATTTTTGTTTGAACCGGTGCAATGGACTCTATTATTGCCTCAATGTTGACAGCATATTCAGGGGCTTAAAAGAAATACAGCTTCAGGAATTACTAAAATTCCTGACTGTCCAAACAGAGGTCTGCTACTGCTATCACCCAGTTGTGTATTACGGAAGTTAATTATTTTTGAAAGCTTGGAGCAAGAAAATGGAAACATTTCATCTTTCTAACTGAGAACTCTGATGTTGCAATTGACAGTGCATTAAAACCTAATTCCTTCCAATTTAGATCTCCTTAACATATACTTTGAACAAGAAGGAGAAAGCAATCTCGAAACAGGCTGAAACCATTAGATACGATGTTTAATCACTAGCCAAACAACTTTGCTTTATCAGAAATGAGTGAGACACCAAGGTGCTACATGGCTCCATGTCATTTTACAGCACAAGACTTTTGAAGGTCACAGTGAATATCTTATTTGTCATGCAAGACAAAATAATTTTACAAAGCAAACCAAGAATAGCTTACAGCTCATAGTTTTGACACAATCATCTGAAAACGTGATGTTATAATCACAGGCAGGTGAAGTTCCATCTCATTTGATCAAATGCTTCCAAAGCTTGGAAGACTGAAGCACTATCATCAACCTAGATTTTCACTAAAACATTTACAGATGATGCACACGCCATGATTTTAGGAACACTGCACCCACATACATTAACCTTAAAATGCAGCAAAGAGGAGAACAGTCTAAGTGTTAGAAGAGCAACCAAAATATGTCTGTGGAGTACAATCCAGCTTGTCACTGTGAAGAACAAACAAACTGCTGAGTTTCTGGGCTACCCCTCCTTATTTCCCCCCTTCCTTGCTCTAGCTATGTGCACTTTACCTGCCAGGAAAGACAGAACTGTATGGGTACAGGTAGGCTGTTCTTGATGAGGACTTAAGAGTATTCCTTGGACAGATACACATGAGGGAGAGCTGTTTCTTCCCACTTGAGAGGACCAATCTATGTATTCAAAGTTCCCCAGAAGTTCTATAGGAAAAATAGTTTCATGTGGATTTTTTTCTGGACAACAACCCATTCAAAGCCAGAACTATGGCAGGGCCAGACAAAACAACACTGATAACTTCCAAGACTGCCATTATTTCTGAAAAATAGGTTACTAAATCTATGTCCAAGAACTTTACTTATATATAACATACAAATTCACAACTTTTGAACCGTGGTGATGTATGCATTGCATGCCATCATTCAATGCACTTGCATAAAACAGACCATGCAGAAACACCTTACTGAGAACTTTCTTCCACCTCCAGTAACACTTGACAATACCATAAAAGCCACACAGGTTGTTGTGTTCATTCCTGTTCTTACAGAGCAATGCCAAGAGGCAGAATTCAGTGTCAGCCATTTACTAGAAATTATAGTCTTAAAGGTGCAGCTACCTCATTTTTAGTGCAGACCAAGGGTGAATGTGTAAAGCAAACTTCTTTGTTGTACCTACTGACTGCATATTATGAAGCAGTCCTGGAGCAGATGAACAGGATTCCTTTCGGAGAGAATTGAACCATAAGATGTGAAACCAAGAGTGCAAACAGCATGTTTCAACACAAACAGGCATTGAGTCCATGCAGCCAGCCTGGAATTAGTTCAACAACAAGAAAAAAAAAAAATTCCCTGAAATGCAAACAGTATCGACATCAATTCCACAGCACCAAACACTGCATTCTACAGACATAACCCTGTCAGATCCTGCTACTTGACACAGTACACAACAGCTCATCTGTTCCAGCGTTCTTGAAAGAAGCCTATTAGCCCAACGCATCCAGCTCATCTGGAGAGGTTTTGGTTTCCCACAGCCACAGAAATCCAACTCCTTGGTTTTCGTGTTGTGCACTTTCTTGGAGTTCCTAACATAACAGTGTCTCACAGGCCGTCACACCAAAATCAGGTTCTGTGTACACAGTCCTGACTTTGTGCTGCAGCATCATCTAGCAAATCCATCATCTTGCAATGGATATAATGTTCTTAGTTCTCTACAGTAAAGCCACACAAACAGATTAGAGCCTGGTTCAATATAAAGCTCATGTGCCATAAGAAAGGCATAAGTCAATACTGAAGAAAATATCCCTCTCAACATTTTTCAGGTTATATATTTATCCACCATGCTGGCCAGCAAGTCTTACTTGTTAACTCTCCGTCAGGAACCTGAGCTCCCAGGGCCTCTTCCAGTACCTCAAAGAGCGCTCAGAGAACCTTTCTGTGTTCGTTTCCCTACACTGCACAGACCTAGCAGAACTTTCAACACCAGTCCCTTCCGTTATCTGATTACCAGTGGAAACCAAAGCCTTATGCAGACCTTCCTTGGTCCTGGCACATGACACACGGCTCCACACAGCTCAATTCCAGCAACATAGCTCATGCATTCTAATTCATCTTCACAAACAATGTTACCAAAAAATTTCTTGATCAGATTCTTTGCATCCAAGAACTGTATCACAAAGTTTCAAAAGACATTCAGAGGCTTGCAGTGCCTTCCTGGCTGCAAGCCAAAAAAAGTGGAGGAACAGATAATTCCCTTGAAGCCATATTAACAAGTTATAATCAAAAGCATATTTTGGGAAGGAGAGCCCAGGTTCAACTGATGCCAAGTTGATTTATCCAAAGTATATCATATTCACGAAGGTATCAACTATTAAAAGCTGTAAGAGATGATAACATTAACTTGGTCTGTCCATTTGTCCACTATATAAGCTTGTAGCTCCTCAGATCTTCCAGGAATTTTTCCAAAAAGTTAACATCACATTTCTATGTTCTCATTCTCAGGTAACAGGTCATCATATTACTGACTCTGCATAGCCTCCGGCTTAATTCGGCTGCTTCATCTGAGTTTTTAGATGAATACTACTTGGTCCAGATTCCCTTGTTGGTTCGAAACTGGCTATATTGAAGTGATTACTGAAATGATTATTACATCAGATCTGTCAAAAGGTTATGATTTTATTTTCTTCAATAAGCACTTGGGGGACAGGGAAACACAACCTTTTCTCAAGCCAAAGATTACATCCCCATTTTGCTAGGTCAAACTTCTTGAAAACAGCAATGTTTTATAAATGAGTCATTTAAGTTAATCGCATCATCAATTTAAGAACCACCAGAGAAAGGGAAGGTAGAGCAATTCCCACATTGGTCAGAACAGCAATAGTAACAACATAACAATGCAAGACTTCCTCTTATGCTATGTTACTATTAGATCTGATAAAAACCCAAGTAGATAGATTGTGTCCTCGTACAAAAATCAGATACTTCTTTATCTAGGTGCTCAGCCCTAACACTTGGGGGTTGCACAAGAAGGGACCTTCCAGTCTCAACCATTCCATGAGCATTTGCAGATTGCTCAGCCAATCCCTCTTTGAAGTCAGGAACGAAGGTCAGTTATTTAACAGCCAAGACAGTCACAATCTTAGTCTTCCTTTGTCATTCCACATTCAAAACCACAACAAAAATCACTTTGCTTAGATCATCCTCTATCTCTACCATTGATACCAGAAAACACTACAGCAGCTCAAACTTAACCCCTTACCAGAGCTGGATGAGTTCCCTGACAATGCCACGAGGCTTCCACAAGGCCCTCAAAATGACAAAACACAAAATCCATACTCCTGCAAGCACAGAGCAGCAACAAAACAAAAACCCAATCATTTCTCTCCAACTTGAGTGAAAAAAATCCACACACCAGAGGCTTCAGCAAAGCATGTTTGAGAGCTACAGCACTTCCCACAATGCCTTCTGCATCTTGTCAGTTGAGGTCAACATCAGTTTCTGACAGTGTATGAGTTCAACAATCAGTGCCACAATTCTCCCATCAAAACCTAAGCTGCTTTAATGCCTTAAGGAAGCATTGGAGTCATTCCCTCTATTTTTTCAAAACACAAGATGACATGTTTAGGAGAAATCTGGCAGCCTTGATACACTACTGTTAACAAACACAGTTGAGCATCCGTATCTCAGATGTAGACGTTACAACCTGCATAATGGAGAAGTACTCCCTCTCCCAGAAGTACATGAAGGAAGAAGGGATTATGAGGACATGATACAAGGCAATGAAATAGAAATGGGTGGGGGGAAAAGCAAGCTTTGATGAATGAAAGATAATTAAACAGTTCAAAGGTATGGCCATAAAGGCTATTGTCACACACACTGTCAACTCTTGTTGACAAGAAAACCACCCGAACTCAGGGAAGTAAACCTCTAGTATCAGAAGCACAAAAAATGAAATTACAGCACTGTAGTAAAAAGCATCCCAACTAAAATAATAATGGCATACAAAACAAATAAGCTCCATTATACCATAGTACTAAAAAATAGCAGAAGACCTGAAGAAACGTGCAAACATCACATTGAGACATTACAGTAAAAGACAGCTTTGTGTTGAGACATCCCAGGTAGGATACAGCACACCTGAGATTTGTGCACTTCCCTTGATCCTGTCACAAGACCAATTACCCTTCTCATAAGGTAACGTAAACAGCTGCAGCTGCCTAGTGAGTCACTGCAAGACAACATCCCCTCAGGATGACATGGATGACACCAAGATCTTGTTGAAAGTTTCAGGTATAGGAAGAGCCGGAGAAGCAAGCAGCAGGAACAAAGTGTACAGCGTGAAAGAATCTGTAAATCCACACAGCATTTTCCAATCTTATAAATTCCTGTTGAAGCTCAACTTCCAACACTGCATACTCTATTATTGCACTCACAGGTCTATTCTGATGCACGTGTAAAGTATGAACACCATGTACACTTCCAGTCTTGGCTATAATGACACAATGAGTGATCATGTTAAACAAAAAAAAATTTGGTTTCATTTGTGTTGCACTTCCACCAACTTTTTCCTCGCTCCCACATTGCAAGTGATACAAGTTTTCCGTTATGACTAGGAGTAGAAATGTGAACTAGCAGAATATTTGCTTGTTAGAATTAACATATTTTGCTAAACATACAGAGCAAGGTACAGATTCGACTCTAGAAAAAAAAGACCATAGAAGATGTTACCAAAAGTTGTATACCAGACCTGAACATCACTAGAAGAAACAAAGTTTTGCATTCCTACATTATCTAACACCAAAATTGTCTTTGAGAATTAACACCTAGATATTTAGGGTCTTGAAAATGAAACATGAATAGCAGTGCTTGCTGTGTTGTATAGATGATGGTATTCCATAGCATTTAACACTGGATGCTTAAGGACTGAAGGAAAGAAAGAGATGAAACGGAGTCAGAACAACCACAGCCAGCTTCCAAAACTGGACCCTTAGATACTGCAGACATCTTCCCTCTCTTTTTAGACACAGCCTTAATGAAATGCACCTGAAAATACAGTCATTATTCTCAAAATCTGCAAGAACTACATCAGAATAAACTTCAAGGTTGGCAGGGAAGCCATTTAAATATGATCACTCACCAGAATACAGCACTGGAGAGAGGGTACTAGGGGTGCAGAATGTACTAGGAGACAAAGAACAAAATGTCTTTCGGGGACTCTGGGTGAAGTAACAGCTTATAAAGAATTGTGTCTTTCTTTACTGAGGAGAATATTATTGACTGGGAGAAAATAAAAAAAATTGTTAAGATGCATGTGGAGACACTGAGCAAGCTCACACACAGAGCAGAGCACCTAGAGATAAGAAAGGGCATCACGTGGGAGCCCGGACAAGTGACACAAGTTGAAGATGCCAAGTGGAAGTGAAACCAGCAACCACATCTAAGACGTACACAAGAACCATGGGATAAAAGTGTTCCTAACAGGAGTTCCTGTCTTGATCACACTGGCATGAAAAATTAACTGAAGGTGCATAATAAACTCTTTAAGATAATCTTAGGTGTTACTTATCAAAGAAAAGTGAAAACTACACACAATAACCAAGATACATGGAGAATAAACAAATATAAAAATCTACAAGCCATTAACACAGCAAAGGGTCACAGTCTACCACATGGCATGAGGGAGAGAAAATATGAGCTGCAACACATGGTGATGCACAATCTTAAGAAGATAAGGAACCAGCAGCTACGCAGAATGAGGGAAAGGTGAGAAACTGCCACACTGACGATATGAATGGGAAGTGTGAAAAGCCCAGAAGCTACTTTTGTCTGGCTGTTAGACGCATTTGGAGAAAATGAGATATATTCAGAAGAGCAACAGGCAGTAAGAACACACAAAGGTACAGTGGGAGAGGGAGGGCTGATTTATGGTGGGGCAGGAAGGAGAAGCAACAGAGCAGTACCTGAAGCACAGCAGAGCCCCCGCGGTGGGAGGGGAGAGGCTGGAAAGGGACAGACGCGTTGCCCCGAGCCTCAGGAGCCGGGGCCCGGGGGGCCAGGGCAGGAGGAGGGTGACAGCGGCGGGCGGGGGGAGGCGGGCAGCTGTGCTGGGGGTCAGGGGCGGCGGTGACCGGCCGGGCTCGCGGGAACGGGCCAGGGCAGGGGCCGGCGGAGGGCGGGTTCGGTGCCTCGCTCACCTGCTGCACCCCCAGGAAGTCGTAGAAGTTCCGCGGCACCTCCTCCACCAGGTCGAAGAGCTCCAGGTCGCCGCTGTCCCAGGCGCGGGCGCGGGGCGCAAGTAGCGCCAGCAGCGCCAGGAGCGGCAGCAGCCGCGGGCGCGGCGCGGGCCGCGGGCG
>VWPU01004619.1:0-34511 GCA_013398955.1 Callaeas wilsoni
GCGGGGGCGGGCGCCGGGCGCGGTCTGACTCAGCACGGCCGGGGCCAGCCCCGGGAAAGCGCGCCCGGCTGCGAGCGCAGCGCCGGGAAGGGAAAAGGAAGAGGAGAGAGAGGGGAGGCGGGGGGGAAAAGAGAGGGAGACGGCAGTTTTGAACGGTCCAGTCGCAGCTGCGAGCCGGCACGGCGGGGCGATCCCCGCCCGTGTGTCAGCCAGCGTTACACCCCCGCCGCCGCTTAACCCTTGGGGGAGAGCCGCGCTCCGCAGCGGCGCTCGGCGGGGAGCGGAGCCCCCGGGGCCCGGCCCGCGGGGCTCGGCCGGGCGCTGGCTGCAGGTGGACATGATCGCTTACAGGAGGCAGCTGCACTTTGACCTTGTTGTGCAACCATCATAAAGGAAGTAAATAACGTAAAAATACAACCCGCCTTTCAATAAATGCGCTCTTCTGCTAGGCGCTGTTTCCCCAGAAAACTGAATTACTGGAACAGTATTACCAGATGCAATTGGAACAATACTATCAGATGGTATGATTTATCTTTCACAGAATAGAATCATAGAATCGTCAAGGTTGGAAGAGACCTTTAAGATCAAGTCCAACTGCACTACCACCGTAACCCCTAAACCACTAAATCGCATCACCCAGTGTCAGATCCAGATACCTGTTAAACACCTCCAGGGGTGGTAACTCCGCCACCTCTCTGGGCAACCTATTCCAATGCCTGATTTAACTTAACTTCCATGTTTTGAGGGGTAGCAAGCTTAAAATAACACCTCTTATATCAGGATTTTAAAATAAGCTTTGCTCTTATGTTTTGGGAATGGGTGGCATTAGAGGGTGGAACTCCGTTGTAGTGGGATGGGCTCAGCACCTGCTGGTTGATGATTCTGGGGAATCGACTGGCCTCAAAGCTGCTGCCTGGAGGCTGGTGGAGATCTGGAAGAACAAGAGCCATGAGTTATCTGAGAAAAGGGGATCACTTTAAATATGTCCAAGTTTTCTCTACTTAGGGTTGCCCAGATGTGGGTGTCAACACTTCCCCCATCACATATTTGTGGTGATCACTTAACTTGTAGTACTCTAACGTGAATTAAATTGATCTGCTTGACAGTCGACCTCATGAGCAATGGGAACAGTGCTGAAGTACTGTCCATATCTTACCCTGCCCCCAAATAAGCAAACATACCTACGAGGGAGAAGCCGTTTGCCAAAAATTCACAGGGAAAATGTAAAAACTGATAGGTATTTGCTCTTAACATACAGGCCCCGAATAATAGTGTAAGTACCTTTAAATCAAAAATCCTAGAAATTCAGTTCATGGTGAGGGATATTACTCTTCTAGATTCTATGTCCTCCTCTCGCCTGCAGTAGACTTTGGCTGATAACTAAAAATTACAATGTTAAGCCTTTCCCAAGTCTCTGCTCACTTACCCCCATGGCATCACTCTGAGGAACTGCCTACATCCTCTGAGAAGTTTTATATTGATATTTTATTCTTGTACTCAAATGCTTTTCTAAGTCATCACTTGAAACTCAGGGGTGAGCAAGAAACTGCCCTTTTCATCTGTATGAATTTTAACTCACATTTTATCAATTTTTGACAAATTACAGTGCTGCAAAGTAGCTGTGATTTTACAGACATCACTGCAGGTCACGTTGTCCGTTTCTTACAAGACAGGAATGCTTCGAGCAGGGCAGTCCCAACCTCTTCGCTGCTGCCACAGTTGAGCACGTTGCTAGTTTTAGCTATGGTGAAATCCTATAAGCAACATACCAAAGAACTCTCTGGAATAGAAGCCTGGTCACATTCCCTACCTAGCAGAAGAGTTAATCAGCTGCTCAAATGATTTATTAAGGGTGAAAAAGCTTGACTCAAGCTAAACCAGCCTAAAGGGGCAGAGTGGCTGAAAGACTTCCTTTGATGGCATCTAGCCAGGGTACAGCCCCGTGCTGGGCCACAGTGCCTGAGGAGCAAGGGAGGAAGAGATGGAGGATGTTATCAAGTGGCAGCAGCAGTCAGCATGAAGGGGCAGAGCAGCCTGCATTCTTCCTCTGCTCACATTTTAGGACAGCTTGAATGTAGTTTACAGATGCCTACAAAACTAGAAATAAAAACCTCGAAATCTTCACGTCCTCATTCTAACACTCTCTTTAGTGTACCATATGGCACATCTACCATATTAGGTAAACAACTTTACAAAATTACAAGAGCAACTGAGATTCATTACAACTTGTGCATTATAAGTGTGTAGGATTCATTACTGAATAATTTATCTTTTCATACACTCTGGCTCTTGTTTGACATTGGAAGTAAGTTTCTAGACTGAATTCTTCAGGACAAAGATTCCAGCTCCTCTGTGCTGTACTGCTCCATTTTAAATGATGCAAAAAGAACAACTTGTGTAAGAATTCTAGTAATGGATTACAGGTAATTCTTGGTGTTGGTGTAGAAATAGTCAGACTCAATATACAGTGAATGCTGTGGACTTCACCCATCATCACCCATCAGTTACATCAAAGATCTTGAACATTACAGGCACATATGGGTTCTCTGTGTATCAAAGAGCAGAATCTAGCAGGAGCTCTCCAGGGAAAATGGAGAACTGTCAGTTCCTTTAACCTCCTTCCTTTAGTATGTTATAATTTATAATACTTATTTTCCCCCGTAGATCTACAAGGTAGATCATAACACAAAGACTCTCTCAGGTTAAGGTAATGCCATTCTCCTTCTGTTTGTTTTCTAAAAATGAAATTAACCTAGAACTCATTACAGAAACATCTGACAGAGGTATGGATTGGGGTGACAAGGGAGAGAACAGAGAAGCCTACAGATGGTTTTAGTCTTAACTGACCCATCAGAAGACTGATCTGAAGGCCCATCCATAAATAGATGAAAAACTTATCATTTTGATGGGTGATTTCTTGCTCTTCTTTCCTGCCCCTTTCTCTGCTTCTCACCCAGGATCATTTGAAACACCGTAAGTTGGGATTTAAACAGTAATACCTCGATTTCAAAAGTTCAGTCAAACAAGATGACAAAATGCCCACTTGTGTCAGTCTCCACTGACACAACTCCAAGTGTTCAGCAAAACCCAAAATTTTGGGTTCATTCATAAAGCTGCACTAACCTCTTAGCCAATATCCCTCCCTACCTTTCTGCCTTGTACCCCATTTCCTTTTTTTTTTTTGAGGAGCACAGGAATTCAATGGATAATTTGTTAGGTACGGTGTCAGGAGCAGACAAAGGAATGGAGTCCTGGCTGAAGATGATGCAGCTCTGTGCAGAAGTTCCCCAGTGGTAACATTGAAAGTCTGTGTGCTGATTCTTCTGCAAATGGGTGTCAGTCTGCATGAGCAAGTGTTCAGCAAAAGCAGCAAGACTTCATTTGCATCCACAATACAAATGTTTGATAATCTATAGGAAGAATATTCCTGGTTTAAGTATTTTACTTTGAGTTTAGGGGCAAATGCAGTTTTACTACAGACACACACAAATAAGTAAATAAAGCAACTTTAGTGCCCTTTGTAGTCTACACTCTTGACTGTTTTCTCCCTGAAATCTCAAAATACTGTTCAAGTCTTGGTCTTCAACTCATCCCATGTACTTCAGTTGTCCTTACATGAATTCCTGAAAAAGTCTAATGCTCCTAATATGGATTAATATTCATAATTAAGTATGGTATGCTGCAGGAAAATGTCTTAACCTTTGCACTGTAAAATAAAAATATGAACAGTAGATTTGGAAAGCAACGGTACAGTCCCTTTTTATTTTATGATAATCTTACCTACCTACACCTGTATTTCCACTGAAGGACAGTGTCTGTCCTCATGGGTACTGGACTGTTTCTGGCAGCCACAGAAGCACCAGCCCTGTGACTGCAGTTCAGTGTTCTGCACAGAAATCTCACATGATGCTGCCAGGGAAGAGAAATGGCAAAAGCACCCACTTCAGTAAGTGTTTGTGTCTGCATAACAGTTACTGGAACTCCAGAAGCAGAGCAGAAAAACAAACAGCTCTTCAGAAAATATATTTGATCAAATAAATATATTATGTGACAACTTAAGGGATATCATCTTTTTAAAACCAAGGTATTCAACAATACCTTGTTAAATTAATAACTAGGTATTAATTGAGAAAAACAGAGAACATATCTGCTAGAGGGACACTATTTATGAGCTTGGTTTTCAAACCAAGAAGTTAGCTGAGCACACAACTGCCTTGGCAATCTCCTAAGTGTTTCTGGGACAGAAGACTGTGCCACTAGACCATGCTACATGCAATTCACACTGGAGTTATTTCTGTGTGGCTCTCCTGAGGCATTCCAAAGCCCACGCAACTCAACATCCGATGCCCAAAAGAAAATGCCCGGAGAATATACTGTGGGATAAAGGATTATTGTTTGAAACCCTTCAAGGCTTTAAAGTATAAAAGAGCTGTGGAAAACTGGTTTTCCTTCCCAATTGCTCTTCATCTAGCTCATCATGCTTGTTACTGCCAAGGTAGGAAGGATGGCTACCCAGACTCATATCCTGAGGAACTTTACTCGTAGGAGAAAATGCAAGCTCCTAACCACACACCCCAGCAGCTAACAGAGATTTCTAAAGCAAATCTTCTGAAAGGGATTACAGCAAATGTCCAGAATTCTATCTGTGGAAGAGACGAGCAACAGGCATGTCAACAGAGACTGATGTCTTATCTGTTCTGAAAAATTTCTTGTGCAAGCCTACATGATTCATGGGAAAAAGAAAAATATTATTGGAAGATTAGAGGTCCTTCTGGTCACTACAACCAGCTTCAGTAATTTCACATATTTTGAATTTAGCAAATTATTAGAACTGACTGGGCAAAATGAAAATGCTTTCCTCTCTAAGCAAATTAAAGGACTTTTGGAAAATTGAATCACTATTTCCAAGACAGAAGATGTCAAGAAAATGTGCCTACTGATGGGTCTCATTACTGGAAATCCAATTTGCACATTTTACAGTCAGGATTTGTTAGAATATGTTTGAAATATTTCTTTTTAGTGAAAGGTGACTTTGGCAGGTTTTGCTTCAATTTTTCTGTGAGTCTTTGTGAGCAAAGTATGATCCTGCCAGGGATGTTTTATCAACAATATATCCTCAGACAACCTAAATGATCCATGATGCCATGGATATTCCAGTAATGGATTCCTGCCCTCTCTTGATTCAGAGCTGGACACATTTAACAATTGACCATTTATGGCAATCAGTGTTATCCTCCTTCTTTATATGCTTCCCTCCACTCACTGGCCTTCAAAAATACATAAATAAAAATAAGTGAGAGAACCGAAGACGAATCTTCATCTTATTTGTTCTTGGTCAGTGCCAAGAACAGGTACAGCCAATGACACATCAGTTGCTGGAGTTGAAAACATTTGTCCTATGGAATTCGATATCACAATGCCTGGAGACTGTAACTTACAGGAGCAGAGCTGGACACACTCTTTATCTAAATCATTCAGTAGCCCCATGGTTCCTCTCTTTTAAGATAGAGGAGTTATTTCAAAAGAAGATTCTGTGTGTACCTGAACACACGCTTTTTAGCTCAACAGTATCATCAAATGAATTTAACCAGCTGTAAAGATGGTAAAACTTTCAGCATATGTTCAATATGTAGGACAAAATCCAGATTCTTTTACATTTGAACTGGAAGAAGAATCCCATGTGCAAGCAGTTCTGAAAGTCCTCTTCAGATGACAAAAGTGGCTAAATCGTTTTCCCTACTCCATCTCCAGTTCACGGTCTATCAAATGCTCTTACCAAGCCTTAGGAGACCATAACCTGTCTAACTTTAGTGAGATTATAAAGAAAACAGACACAAAAGACACTGAACTGGAAAGCCAGTGTAGGCAGAAGAGGTATGGAAACATCATCACTTACAGAAAAAAATGACGGCAGTCTAGTACCGGAGGTTTGTTTTGGTTGTAACGAAATGAGATTTTATCTAAACTTTTTGTGGATTTGGAATGCAGAAAGCATGTAAGGAAGATTTTGCCGAGTTTTTGTTTTGTTTTTTTTAATGACTCCTCTGTAATAGCTGATTAAAATAAATCATGCCATAGCTTCCTTATTGAGCTGTCTTAGACTTAAAGAAAACACAGCTAGAAAGGCTATTAGACAAGTTTATTTTTTTTCTGGATTCTCCAGCAGTCTAAATAGTTATGGATATGATTCCAGACTACAGGTTACTTTCTTACACTACCTAAAATATAATCTCACTATCAGAGACGGAGTTCTGGAATTGCCCCTATTCTTTTAATAAGCTTCTGCCCATTTTGGAAACTGCAAATAAATCAAGTAACTCAGTTAAATATGGGACGTGTTCCCATAGTTGCCTGAAGAAACTAGTGCGTGTTTTGAAGCAAGTCAGACAAAGATTTTATCTCTTACAATACAAGATGGGCAAAACTTCCAACCCAAAGGAAATTACACACCAGATGGAGGGCCAAGGGAATCATGTTAAGTTATTCCTTACTGTCAGAAATGTTTGTATGGGGTACTTTGCAGCACTCCTCCAATACCACAGAAGTTTAACAAAATTGCTGTCACTTAACTTTCAAGCTAGGACAGTAAACCTTTGCCTCTGTGTACAAGAACCATTTATTAATGATCAGACTAAATGGCAGGCAAGAAATAGAACTCCTTGATTAGGAAAGGTGACTAGCTGGGGACAATAGATAATTTGTATGTTCAATAGAAATTCAAATTGGTTTTATGAAACTATAAAACTTGTTTCTCTTAACTATTATCAGCAGAGCAAAAGAGGGAGCTAGCTTTGCTGTTCTGTGAAGTCTGGTGGGCCAGTAAGTTTAGTCATGCATTACTATTCCTTGACATGAAGCCGTGCAAGCACAATTGTACAACTTGGCAGGCTGAAGCCATCCCTGTTACACGCTCATCCAGAAAGAACCCATCAAATGTAACATCCTTGGGACTTCCAAAGCTGTATGAAGCTGGATACTGGTTTCTGTGCTGCTGTGATTGTACAACAGGCTGGCTCTTACCCCTGGACTGTTAGCAGCATTTCCACGGACTCAAAAAGAAAAACCAAAAAGTCTGTGAAGTGCCAAGTTGCCCCCTTCCTAAAGCTCTCCTGTCATGAGACGAGATTCATAGAAAACAGAACCTGTAAACCTTGTCTTGCAGCATGGCTGCTTTTAGGTGTTCTGAAATTTAAACTTTTTAATTCAGAACAATCATCTCCCTACAGGAGTCACACCAGTCACATCACTCTTTTATATCTGAGTTGAGCAGTGAGGAATCCGCATCCCACAGGGCCTGAATCACTGACTGCTGCCCTGTAAAGACCAGAGTCAGTTATTATCCTGCTGCAGCCCAGATAGTTGAGAAGTTGTGCAGTGCTACATTACTTCAGGCTTCCGGTTCGTTCTTTGACAGATGCAAATATCAGATTTCTTTCTGTTTAGAATAAATATATTGGGTTTTTTTGCTAACTCACAGCCTCACTCTCAATTCTATTTGTTTTTTTTTCTGCTTCATCAACAACAATTAAGATTCTTCAGACCAGTTCATGCTCCAAGTTAAACTTGCACAAACCTTTTGTCTTCAAAATGTCCTACTAGCAACTGCATGTCCCAAACAGCCTTTGGAAGTTTGGCACAGGTGATGTCATAAGCAGAGTAAATGTTGAGGATGCTGCTGAGTAAAAGGCAGAGTCCAAGATGAGGATCTGAGGTGTTCTGGAAAAAAATTAAACATATTAATCAGAATTAAGTGAGAAAATTGAAAAGCCAAAGCTCTTTTTTAGTTACTTTACAGAAAAAAAATGTTGTTTAAAAGTGCACTAAATATCAAACGCTGTGTCATACATGAAGTAATAGAGAAATGGGGTATAAACTACAAATACTGCAAAGGCTTTGGAACAGTAAATGTCAGAATTGTTACGTGTATGTGAAGAGCATGTACACAAATACTACAATGGTAAGGAGAAGCATGAGTTAGAAGGAGATTAAATCCCCGTCTACTGTCATACAAAAATAAATTACTTTCTGAAACTGCACTAAAATCCTATTGCTATGAATTACTTTACCGTTCTTGGTCTCTTTAGCCTAAACCTGAATTAAAACCTATAAACTCCAAAGCCTCTTTAGTCTTATTTTAAAAAAGAAAATAACAAAGATAAATGAAGAACACCCTAGAAGATAAAACAATGACTAATAATTCATATCCTCAAAGACACTTCTGAAACATGCCTCTTAAAACAAGTCCAGGAACAATTCAAGCCATGAAAACTGCAGCAGATGTTGTGCAGGGAAAGAACAGCACACTGCCAAGGCTGGTAAAGTGATCCCTTACCTCACTGAACAGAAAGAAGCCCAATCTACACCTCATTTGTAAAACAGGTGAGGAGAGGGAGATTCTTTGGCTGAAGAAGAGTCCACTGTAAAGAATGAGTGCAAATAAGGTCTCTGAACTAAAACATCTCATAAAGAACTCTTTCCTCTACGTTCCCAGCCCAGCGATGTACGTCGTTGCACTATGGTTTGATTTGCACAGCAAGAGCTGTGCAGCAGGGTCTTGGTTCAACCCCACTGAAGCCTCGGTGCCAAGGAAATTGTGCTCAGTACTGATAGCTGGAATGTGTTCAATAATTTGAGAGAGAGAAGGAGGAGCCCTCAAAGAAACATTGCTGTTGAGCTTTCTGGAATTTTAGCCAAACCCAGCTGGTGAAGGCAGATACCTGTCCAGGGAATGGTGGTATTTGCTGGTCTGCAGTATGTTTTGTACTTTCCAAAACACTTGATTTTATTCAGAAAAGACTGGTCCCAGAGTGAGGTATCAGGCTGTACTCACATCTGCTCCTTGGCCTCTCCACTGAGACACTGTCAGGTGTACCAAGTAGGTCAGTTGTGACAGTCTGGTTGTAACTTGGGCTCTCTTGAGCCCAGAAGTGGATTTAGATCATTGGTTGTCACTGCAGCTCTTGAACCTCTCAGAAAGTTGGGCATGAGGCTCAATACACAGATTCTTATTCTCCCAATTAATGCATAAATGTGAACCTCTACAAAATCTTCCCCTGCAGACTAATCCTCTGCAGCATTTCATTCCTATAAGCCAATTTTTTGCTTATTTTCTCCATTTATTACTTCCTTTTTTTTTCATTACAGTGTGTCTTCATTCCACCTTTTGCTCACTTCATGCCTGGAAGAACTTTATGAAATCCCACTTTCATCCCGGGCCCTCATATCAATGCATCTGTGAGGATACACAGAGGTTTGCCATTCACTTCAGTGCAACATTTTCCAAGGAAAAGCAGCCTATGCAGCAAATAACCTAGTCAGAAATTTCTCCTAATGGAACTTAATATCTTAGGCACTGTTCAGTGCTCCCCACTCTTCTAGACAGACAACTATATCTCTTTATGCCCTAATTATTTCTAAACTTAGGTCTGAATCCTCTTATTCTTTTCAATGGGAGATAGATGCATAAATGCCTTTTTTAGAATGTGTGTGACTTAAAAAAGTCTTCATCCTTCAACTTTTGTCACCAAAGTGCAAACTCAGCTTTGTCAACCTTTTTTGTATCACATACACTATCCATTTAACTGTCTTCATGAAAGGATCTCTTAAAATTATATCCAGCTTCCACATCTGTGAATAAATCACTACCTACTTAGCCAGGATAACTTCCTTTTGCCATTCATGATCCAGAAAGCCTCGGTATAAAAGGTACTTGCACTTCCTTAACTGCTCCATTCCCCAGTACTTCAATGATGAAGTGAACTGCAAGAGCAGGCAGGATTTTGGGCTGAGGTCTCGGTCTAATGTCTAGTACTGAGTGTGGGTTTTAGCCTCATTTCCATAAAGTACACGCTGGTGGAGTGGTGTGCACGTGGAAAGGCTGGAATAGCAGTTTGTGTTCATTCTAATAAAAGATGTTACACGTCCAAAGTTCAGCTTTATAAAAACAAGTGAATGTATGTTCCCTCCTTACTCTCTTGCATCAAAAGTGACTTCTAACCTCGATAGATTTAGGCAATCAAACACAACTTTTAAGTAGATTCATGGCATATAAACAGCAAAGACTGGGCAGGTCAGAACAGCACTATTGGCTTATCCCACCCATTTAAGTGGATATATTGATATAACTTTAAAAAATGAAGAGTTTAGAAGTCAGACTGGTAATTTGAATCTTCCACATGGAAGTGCTACACAAACGGAAAATTCTCCAGCATGTTTTCGTAATTGTACACTGGATTTTCATGAGTACAAGAAGGATTATCATTTTGCATTATAGCAAGGAACTGCATTTCCCTTTAGAAAGTGGTCGATTTTTCAGGGGAAAAAATAACTGACTGCAGTATGAAAAGTGAAATTGAATGCATAGATGGAACAAGAAAATAAAAATGTATAATTCTTACGTGAGTATATTTACAATAAAGCTGGTTAAAGTGTAGATTAAGAGCCCTTAGAATTAATTACTGTTAATTCTAGTGAGTAATACAAAATGCTGTTTTTTAAATCTTTATAGGTAATTCCTTATCTCAGATACTGACACCCTACATTATAAACACTGTGTATCTGTACAACATAAGTTTGTTTTCAGCCAAACTCACGTGAGCATTTCTTCCTCTTATGTTTGTATTTCATACAGTTGGAGCATTCAAATAACCAGTGCCCAAAGTGTGGTTTTGCTTTCATGCTCACAACCTCTGTGGGTCTGGATAAGAAGTTTAATCTCTCTGCCATCTCCTCCTCACTGGTAAAATATCTTTTGTCTTGACTGTGAAATGCCCTTGGATTGCTGAGAAGTGCAATGGAAAAATGCAGATTTATGCCAGTGCCACTGAGTACACAGTCGAGGTACTAATTAAGACAGACAAACCCCCATAAGCCTAAAACTATGACATTTTATAAAATATTTCATTTAAAAGCAGGAGTTAAACTGACTTTAAATTTGATATATGGGGGTGGAATGAAAGATGTCAAAATTAAAACGCCTGAGGCACAGACTCAAAACTGAGAAAAAGAGAAAGAAAGGGGACAGCGGACAGAACAGCATTACAGGTATTACAGTCTCTGTATTTATTTCTGAAATAAAAAAGAAAACAACACATTGTTCTGATGGATTTTTTTTTTCCAGAAGAGACCCCTTTTCCTGAGATGTAAGATGAGCTAATGTAATGAAAAACTCTTTCCTCCATACATCATTGTATCTCTTTTTCTTAGACTGTGGGAAATTGAGAAACTAATTGTACGAAGCCCACATTATCTAAATACAGGTTACCAAGTCTTCAGTTTTTTCTACTTATTAATATTTCCAATTTTTCTTGTCCTTATTGCATTCTACTTCCCTCTGTCTTCTCTTTATTTTAGTTTCATTCAGTTGAATTTACATGCTTTTTTCTTTATTCTACTTCATCAGCTTTTCATTGTGTAGAATAAAAACCCTCACAAAGATGGATCATTTTTCTCCTTCTCATCTTTCCTGAATCTTTTCTGTTTCTCCATCCTCTTCCAGTCCCTCCTTCATTCCCAGTCTCTTTTCTACTGCCCATTTCCCACACCTCTACAGAACGGTGTCCTGTACTTGGTGACCTTTCCCTCCTTCCCTGCAGCTACCATAATCTTATTTTGAAACTACTGCTCTAAAACATCTCTTCCTCTAGGGCTAAAGCATTTCTCTCTTCCTTTGTATCATTTGTTTTGTTTGCCACACCCAAATTCAAATCTCTGTTCCATTTTCAGTTCCTCCATTTTTCCATGCTTGTTTCTTTTCTTTCCTCTTTTTTTTGCCACCAGCAGCAAACGCATCCCATTGTCCCCAGGTACAAGAGGTGATGCTTCAGCAGCCGGTGCCTGGCTCCCTTCTTCCAGCAGCTGGAGCCTGTTGCAGGTGTCCTGCCAACTGCTGCTCTGTCACTAACTCTGCCAGAACTCACCTGAGTCAGTTCACTTCACGTTTCCATGGATGTGGCCATCATCCACTACACAAGTTCTCTCTCACCATCAGCCACCCCACAAATTCTCATCACTGCTCTAAGTCACAGGTTTCTCTTTTACCTGCTATGAAATGTACTAAATATAGATGCGTGGTGACCCTCCCAAATGCTGCTAGTTGCCTTCCAGCTGCCACGGGAGTCTCCTGAGTTCTGGCAACACAGGTTTTCCTGTAAAGGAAATAGCTATGCAGTTACATGGTGTGACTGCACCCTGCCTCCACTCTCCAAAGCCCACAGGTACTCGTAGTCCAAATGGCTGTTGTGTGAATCCTGTGTCTGCTGCGATCACGAGGTGCCTCTCTGCCAGGTTTCTTCCTACAGCCATGATGAACTGCAGTCAGCTTCTTCATATAAAGCCAAATGTTCCCTCTTCCTATGAGGGATGCCTGGGATAGCACACTTGTCATGAATTTACACAGTGAAAGATGCTCTTTCCTTCCCCCTTTCAACACTTGGTGGATGAAGAACTGTATTTTTTAGCAGAATAAATAATACTAACAGGCCACTTAAAATGTCAGGTGTCATATTTCTTCTTGTGGATCGCTTGTTATCTCTGACAGTTGTCAAACACAAGATATTGAGGAAATTCATTACAATAAGAGTATCTTCCAGAAGCAGGCTGATTTATGGCCATGGTGATTATAACTAAAATTCTGTATGTTTGCATATCTCTCCTTACCAGTGTATAGGTCATGCCATCTTGGTGTAGTTTTCTTTTTCCACACTGCTTTAATTAGGCTTCCTGCAGGATCCACATCACTGTATTGGTACATGTGACTGTCTCTTCCTTCCCTGGTATTCCAAAAAAAAAAAAAAAAAGTGAAGGAATAAAGTAATCATAATAAATACCTTATGTTGAATAAATAACAAAGTACTGGAACTACAGTTGCTTATGAATCGGTGACATTTTGGTTTGTATAAAGAAAAATATGAATTGAACTGCAAAACCTGGAGCCTCATTTACTATTTCTAAAGAATATTTTAAGAGTGGAAATAAGAAACATCATGTTAAACATACTGTGGCATTGGAAGATCTAAACCAAAAGAGGGAGTTCTGTTTCTCTACCTTTGGCTGCACTTCTGACATATTTTTTTTCATTATAAATAATTTTTTGTGGCTGCCCCAAACTGAGCAGCTGCATTTTTTCTATTTTTTCTATTATCTCTCTCCCTATTTTTTCTCCAGTTGATCTTTTCCACACTCCTACACTAGACACTCCTCATACAGAGGAACTAGAGGAGTTTTTTCATCAGGGAAGTTTCTAACCAGCAATTTGCCCGCTAAAGGGCACTGTTTACTGCAGTAAAAAAGGAATCTCTGCTTTCCCTCTGTAAGTTATACTTAAGGCTGAGCTAAAAATCTAAAAAGGTTGACTTTAAGGGCTGATTTTCGTATTCAAAATTACTGCTTTTCCAATTAATATATATAAAATTTTTTTATTTTTTTTTTTAGGAACTCTATGCTAGAACAATTTAACAAGGAAAAGACTGCACGTGTGTTTCTGTACGAGTGGAAAGGAAGCATCTGCCCTGTTCAGGCAGGGGGATCTGCTCTTCAGGCTGTATAAACAGCATGAAGAGTAGCACCATGAAATACGTAAGGTCACAGGGCAGACAGCTTGGGGCATTGGGAGAACAACTCTCCGAGCCGTGGTGTGCAAGGACGCAGGGCGTCCTGACACGGGGGTAAACCTGTGGACTGCGTTCTCCTGTGCCGCTGTGGTATCGCTGACGGAAGACACGTAACCAAGGCACGGGCGCCTGCAGCTCCAGCGAACCTCCCTGCACTCAGACAATGGCTCCCGCTGTATTGTCCCCGGCTGCTGGGTTTGAATCTTATTAATTTGCGTCACACAAATTAGCGAGATCTGTGCACTCTGACCCGCTGCCCCAAATGCAACTGCCCTGCCTGATCCCCGTCCACCCTCTCGGTGGTGAGTGATTTCACCTCCTGCGGCCGTGTCTGCCAGATGCTGCCGGCTGTCTCTCCCTGACCCGCAGATGGCTGGGGAGCCGGGCAGCTCCCGGGAGACGCCGCAGGGAGCGGTCTCATCCTCCAGCTGCGGCCTGGCACGGGGGGACTCCGCCGGGGTGACCCGAGCCAGGCTCAGCCGAACAAAGGCGCAGGGGGACCCGCGCAGGGCAGGGCCCACCGGGAACCCGCGGCGCCGGAGGGAGAAGCGGCTTGGGCAGAGGCAGCCATGGCTGTTCCGTGAGGGGAAGGCGATGATCCCCTTCTCCCCGCGCCGCATGACAGCAGCTCTGCCACAGCAGCGAGGGGAATGACACGTGAGTGAGAGGCAGCGCCAAACGGGCAGTGCCACCCGGGCGAAGAGCACTGCCACACAGAGGGCAGTGGCACGAGCTCAGTGTCACAGAGCCACCCTTAGCCCCCCTCCCCCCGCGCGCTCCCCTCAGCCGCGGCAGCGCGGGAAGCGAAGTGCGCGCGCTCCCGCCGCGCCCCGCCTCGCTCCGCCCCACCCCGCGGCGCACGTGGCACCCTCGCTCGCGCTGATCACGTGACGCGGGCCCCGGGTGTTCCCCCTCCGCCCCTCCCCGTCTGACCCCGTCTCTCCCGTCTGGTCAATAGCGCGCGGCGCATGCGCCGTCAGCGCATCACGCCCCCTCCGCCCCCCCCGGCCCGTCTCCCTCCGCCCTATATAACGCGCGCGCGGCGGGGTCCCGGCTCCGCAGTGCGCGTGGGCGGCGCGGCGGCTCCGCGCGGCTCTGGGATCCCCTCCCCCGGCTCCGCCGCCGCCATGAGCTCGGGGACCCCCTACATCGGCAGCAAGATCAGCCTGATCTCCAAGGCACAGATCCGCTATGAGGGCATCCTCTACACCATCGACACCGAGAACTCCACCGTGGCGCTGGCCAAGGGTGAGGCGGGGCCCTGTGGGGGGCGCGGGCGGGCCTAGGCCGGCGCTGGCTGAGGGGACGCGGCGGGGGCCTCCGTGCCGTGAACAATGAGCGCGCCCGGGGCCCGCCGGCCCCGCGGGGCTGCGGCGGGGCTGGAGCCCGGGGTCCGGAGCGCTGCTGCTCTCGGTGAGTCAGCACTGACAGGGGCCGCGCTGGGCAGGGCCCGGGATGCTGAGCAGCCCTGGGCTCTCCCGGGGAGTTGCCGCGGAGAAGCGCTGCCGGTAGCGCTGGCTCCCCTTGCTATTGTCAGAAGTGGGGAGGTGACGCTCGGCACCGCCGTGCGCGGTTCGGTTCCCCTCGCCCGGCTGTTCTCGGCTGTGTGTCGGTGTTCGGCTCGAGCAGGGCCCCAGGCCGGCGCTGAGGAAAACAGTTGGTGTTGCTGTGTCTTTGTTCCTTCCGTAATCGATAACTGGCCTGTGCTCAGGTGAGGAGGGTGGGAGCTGCTGCACAGAGTGCTGTGGGGCACCTGCACGTGGGTCTGGCTCGCCGACCTTGCTGGCTCCTCAGTGAGGCTTTGCATTTTGTTTCCCTGTAGAAATACTGATCCTTATCTTTGAAACAGTGTCATTTGGGTTCAGTTGTCACCTGTGCTGGGAACTCCTGTATTTCATCTCAGTGAAACCTGCCCTGTCTTGTTTCGTCCCTCAAACGCGGTCTTATTCCTGTACTGCTTTTCAAGTCCAGCTTGGCTACTTCAGCTGATGTGCATCGGCGTTTTCTTTCCCCGAGTTTTGTCTTTCCTTGTTCTGAGAAGTTCACACGTTCTTTATTGCCTGCAGCCAGACATCAGGATTGTCCACAAAACAAACACCTTTTGTTTTGAAAGGCTGTTTGCTGGCAGGAGGCACTGACTTGCCAGATTCACAACTACCCTCAAGGCAGCCTGTGCCACGGTGTTTACCCACTATAATGATGTTTATATGATGCTGGACATTATTTGACACCCATTAGAGTGTTTTCCGAAGTTAAAAATGGGAGTTTTCTCAAATTCACTTTTTCTCTAGGAATGTAGCCGTTTATTTAAATGGACAAATGGAGCTGTTTGTGTTAGCGCTTGGCTCAAAGTACTTGGAAGGTTGCTGGAAGGATGCAGTTCCTTTCCTGTAGGTGCAGGAAGGTCTTCACCTTGACCCAGCAGCAAGTAGGAATGGTTCCTTACATAGTTCTGCCTTACACATAGCACTTGCTACTTCAGAGCTGAAGTGGTGTGTTTCGAAGGCGTGTGTGCTTGAAGTGCTTTATGATGTGAGTAAGTACATGCTCTGGATAAGATTTCTGGCAGTTCTTGTATTTACTGGTCTCTGTGTTCAGTTTTGATGCATTGGAATGCCTAAGAGGTAGTTGTTACAGTAGATGAGAATACTTTTTTCCCCCACCTAAAGAGCTGCTCTATAAGCTTTACAGCACAAGCCCTGCTTTTCATTGTGGCTCAGAGGGGTTTTTCAAGTTTAGAGACTTTGTAGCAAAGCAAAATTAGTGTTAGAATTACAAGTTAGTCATGGCAGTATGAATCCCGTGCATGGTGTCAGTGGTTTAAAACACTTGATCTCTGGGGCTTTAGAATGGCTGTGAATTATTGCCGTGCTGTTGAAGTTGTCCAGACCCCAGGTAAATTGTTGTTAAACCCTGGATGCCACTGGTTAAACACTTCCATGTGCAATGCAAGTGCCATTCTCTTCTATCATTCATAAAGAAAAATTTAAGTTGAAAGAGACCTCAGAAAGAAATCTGTTTCAGCCTCTCACTTGAAGCCAGGCTAATTTCAATTCATTTATATTTGCTAAACCTCAATACATGCACAGTATCTTAAATGCTGGAGATTCCATGGGCTTAATTAATCACTGCAAGAAAGTTGTCTGTCTTGTTAGAGGCTAAACTTAAATTGTAAACAGAGGAAGTTTAAGCCCACTGCTGTCCTGTCAGCAGTGAAGGCCAGAAACTTACTCTCCCTTCTGTAGAAGTCTGAAGAAATTGGAGTTTTTGAACAAGAAATATCCATGTAAGTTCTGCCTTCCAGTCACCCAGTCACTCTTGCTGTGCTCCCTGCTTGTTCAGAGCTTAAACTCAACAGCCCCAGATGAGTAGGAATTCTGTTGTAAACCAGGAGCTGCAGTGGTGTGGGATTGATTTCCTGCTCATCTGTAAGCAATAGCCAGTAACTTCATGGGAGACAGCCCTTCCCACCTCCACAGGAACTAAAGCTGCACTTTGTGCTGTCTCAGAAACAGTTAAACACCTCAGGTGCAGGGACAGGCAAGCTCGACTCCTACAGCCCTGTTTTGTGTACAACAAGGACTTGCCTTTCCACCTTTTTTGTTAGAAGCCTTGGGACCAGCCAACTGAGAGGCTGCCCAGGCAGCTTTGGGCTTTGCAGGTCATGTGTTTGTCCATGTGGAAGTTGATGGGCTGATCATGGTGCTTTCCAAGTTAGCTGTGGGATCCTGCAGTAGTCCCTGGATACCTTTAGTACATCTTGCTGTGAGCTGTAATAATCTCATTTTGAACAGAGAGATCAGTGGTAGAGTTCATGTCCAAAAGGCCACAAGCATTGCTTTCAGTTTATAATCTGCTTCTGGTTGACTAGGTTACAGCTGTAATATGATCAAACAGCAGCTGGAGATCTAAAATAACTTGGAGAGGTTATTTACCCTAGGAACTCATGGAAGATGGCCATTGAAAGGAAGTGACTGACAGCTTGTCCTTGTAGCAGTGAAGATCTCCTTCCCGTTAGGTGCAAGCTGAGGTGCTGAGCAGTGTGCTAGGGACATTCTGGCATTCACCTGCTCCTTGGGAGCTCCCCTGTATATTAGCAGGGGTGAAGACCATTTGCAGCACTAAGGGCTGCCTGCATACAGCTGTTCATCCTGGAACAGGACCCTTGAGTATCCCTGGCTACAGCTGCCAACACTCCTCATAAGTTAGAAGCAGCATGGTATGCCAGGGATGCTCAGCACTGGGGTTCAGTGCATCCACCTTTGGTGCTCTCTTTCCTGGGAAGATGTGGTGCCCCCATCATCCGTGTGACAGGAAGAGTGGCATGTCCTGGTGGAGGTGTTTCAGTACTTCCATGATAACCTGTTAGAAGCAATTGATGGAACTTCAGTACAGTAGTTTTCCATTGGCAGAAAATGTGCATCAAGCCAGTACGTGCTGGTGCTCCTCTGAACTGGGAGTGCCTCTCAAAGACAGAAAGCAGCCAGACCAGTGAACTTGGGAGTTTCTGTGACTTGTGGCTGAAATTTCAAGCTTTCACCTCTCAATGTCTGATGTAACTGTGCTATCTGTTTTCCTGTGCCAACAATCCAGTCTGACCTCTTCTTCCTTAATGGCTCAAATTAATTTATGCTTCTACCTGGTAGCTGCCACAGTCAGCTGAAGCCTTTTTTTTTTTTTGCCCTTCTAAGGTGTGACATTTCTGGTTAGTATCTGTTAAGTATTCTGGTAGCTGGCACTCAGTAAAGCCTCCCTAAGCACTGAAATCTTAGATTTATCACTAATGGCTTGCTTTGTAGTCACATTAATCATAAAACCAGTGACATCAGAGTAGAGAGGGAATTTCTTAATAGGAAGTTTTTATCATTGATAAAATTACCTCTGTCTGCATAATAAACGTACGAAACCAGAGGTGCAGATTTGAGCTCTAAAGCTGCCTAAGATTTCCCCCTGCTCGTTCAGGGGCCTCTCCTGTGGTCTGGTGCAGTTGTCTGGAGTTGAATGCCTGCATGGGACAGCTGCTGGGGAAGGAAGGAGAGTACAGCACTGTGGGGAAGTCCTTGGGTTTGGAGTAGGATTCTTCACTCCAGCTGGTCTATGGTCTTTACCTTCACAGCTTGATGTAAACAAAACTGTTTATACAGGCTGCTGAAAAAGTTGGCATTTGAGGGAACAGATGTGTGTGAGAAGGAGATTGAGGATTCTGGAAGTAGCCGTTGTTGTTGCTACAAATGGCAAGTGTTGAAGGAGTACTTTTAAACTGCATAAATCTGAACTTGCACAATGCTGCAATGGCAATACTGCACTAATGTCACTGTTTCCATGCTCCAGTGCGATCCTTCGGGACAGAGGACCGGCCCACAGACAGACCGGCTCCTCCTAGAGAAGAAATCTATGAGTACATTATTTTTCGAGGAAGTGACATCAAAGACATCACTGTCTGTGAACCTCCAAAAGCTCAGCATACTCTGCCACAAGATCCTGCCATTGTCCAAGTAAGTTAGCCTGAAGTGTTGACAAAAAGCTGAGATAAAACATTGGTGTTGAAGGACTGCATTTTGGTACAAACTTATAGAAATGAAGGCAAGTCAGTGTCTCCAGGAATCTTCAGATTATTTAAAGCATCCTGAATTTTTTTGTAATGTTTAAAGTAGCAGCAGCATTAAAGACTTCAGTCAACAAAAGCCAGAGCTAGCTGAGAATGCAGAAAAATCATAAAGAGGTAAACTAACCCTTCTCAGAATTTACTTAAGCTTTAGTAATGCTGTACGTGAAGTAAAGAATCACTGCCAAAGCAAGTTGACTTCTGGACACTGTAAATGGAAATGTACTTTGTCTTGTTACAGTCTTCACTGGGCTCTGCCTCCACATCATCCTTTCAGCCACATGTGCCTTACAGCCCGTTTAGAGGTATGCCACCTTACAGCCAGCTTGCTGCCAGCTCTTTGCTTAGCCAGCAGTATGCAGCTTCCTTAGGTTTAGGTAAGTACAAACTTTACTTGCTAGAATAAAGGTATGGTCTTGTATGCAGCTGCTGTGAAACCAAATAACAGTAACTAGTACCGATCTCCTTGCCAAGTGTCAGGCTGCAAGGAGCAGTGAATAAGCAGCTAACAACTTTGTGCAATGATTTTACTACAAGGAGGCCTGTGTTTCACTTGCACGTGCACTCACACACACACACGAAAGAAACAAACTAAATAGCTGAAGTTTCTTTCTGAAATTAATGGGAATACCTGACAGCTGAGGCCAGTTAATTTCTAACCTAACACACCTTACATCACATGTAAAAAGAACTTGTATTCCCAGAGAGGACTGTAAATAAGCTGCTCTAATGCTGTTCTAAAGAATCTTGTATCTCTTTCCAAGTCCTTCAGATGTTTCACTACCTTGTATCTTATCCATGTATCTCTGCTCTCTCTTCTTCCCTCTATCTCTTTAGAGAAATTGGTAAGCCCTCCAGCATCAGCAGCTGCTTCCAGCCCTAGCTCTTCTCCGTCTCCACAACCTGTTTCAGAGCCTGACATGTCTTCAGAGCCCCATCAGCTCTCTTCTAAGGGTAACAGCAGTTTGAGGACTCCAAATATTTGGAAGAACTGCATGGCACTTGCAAACACTCTGTTCTTGTTAACCCCTCCTAGAATGATAGTGCTCGTATGGGTAATGCCAGTAGAACTAGTTTGTTCTCAGCTTTTTTTTGCCTTTCGTTACGTGAAGTATGATTCCTCCTGTCCTAGAAGTATCAATTAGAGAGACAGGAGAAAGGAAAAGTCCAGGACAGTGGATCCTCTTGTGTAAGTATCAGGAGAAGGATGAAGTTTAGAGATGGTAATGTGCTGCATCCTGTCCAGGAACATGTGTCACCACAGGGTTTGGGTGAGGAATTAGTCAGCCTTTCCTGGAAAGAGAAGCTACACACTGCTTAAATTGTGGGTGGCCTTGTGGTTGGAGACTTAGGCTGATGAAAAATTTGGGAGTATTTTCTGTAGTCGAGGAAACATCAGGGTAGATTTCATGCATGACGGGGCATTGTACCTTGTCCAGACTCACAGTTAGTAAAGCATGACTAACAGTAAGCAATGCCTGAGTCCTGGGTAGCAGAGATAACAATTTTGGGTGCTTGCTTCTATGTGTAAAACCTTTAAAGGAGGTGGAGTTGAGATACCAGACTGACCATCCTCAGAGCAGGGAGACCAGGTGCAGCCTGCCTTTAAACATAATTAGTTTCATCTGTTTTTAGCTTAAGCATGTATGCTTGTGTTGGCATGAAGCTTTTTACTTACTCTCTACTTTTGGCCATCTATCTGTACATAGTTTCTCAATATTCTGGCTAAACTTTGAAGCTTTCTCATGTTAAACTTGCACATCAGCTTTGTCCTACTCAATAATCCTTAGGATATGTCTGTGTTCCTTGCAAGTTTTCCAGGTGTACATTAACTGGGAACCTGCATGATGTAACCTACTGGGTATATCTCATGTGGACTTGGGTGACCCAGAAGTGTCAGTGGCTTGGTTTGTGTGAACTCTTCAGCTTTTCACTTTTCTTGCTCTCTTAATATATTCAGTTAAAGTTCGCTTCCAAGCAGTTCTTACGCATAACTACATAAACCTGTAGTACTCCAAACCTTCTAATTAAACCTAGAATGCAGTGTTTCTTCTGAGTACTGAAGACTGTCACTTTTTAATATAATTGGTGTAAGGTATACCAAACCATGAAAAGTATTTACATGTTTTGTAGTGTGAATAAATAAGCCTGGATGGAAGAGCATCAGAAGTCTTGGTAACACTTTGGCCTTGACCAAGAAGGAATTTAAAAGGGTAACTTTGAGATCCTGGTCTGGTTTCAGGTTTTCTTTGTCTGGAAGCTCTAACAATAAGCAATGAAGTTGAAGGACTTCTAAAAGCGGCTTACAAAAGGGGATATAGTTGAGGTGCTTAAGCTTTTGCTGCAAAACCTTTTTGACAAAGTGGGGAAACTTTCTTGAACAGTTTCAAAACGGTGAATTTTTGTTTCAGATTTAAAGTTATCATGTAAAGTAAAATCCTGCATAACGTAGAAATTAGATTTTGGTATAAACTCTGAGAGACTGACTTGGCTTGGTTGTTTAATGTTTGTCTAACTTGATTTTTAGAAATAAATGAGTATATTTCCTGATACTGAGGCTCTGGATGTGAGAGCCATGACTTGTGTGGCAGCGGTGCCTTACCTGGTGCCACTTAAACTTAGCCTGTAATCATGCACTCTCAAGGCTTTCAGTCATTCTTGACCAAACGGTTTCTCCCTAGAAGTGGGCAGGGTTTGCATGGTGTTGGCGCATTTTCCAAGAGGCACTTAGTCATTGGGATTTTTTCCAGGTGCTGGCTTTCCTTCTGTTCACCCAGTCCGCAAAAGCCCCATGGTAGAGCAGGCTGTCCAGACTGGCCCAGTTGACAGCATGAATTCCCAAAAGCTGCCCCCAGTGAAGGTGACTCCGGGGATTCCGCGCAGCGCCCGGCAGGTCCCGCAGGCCAACAGCAAGGCGAGCGGTACGTACGCACCGCTTCAGCCCCGAGCGCTGGGCTGGGGCCTCCTTCCAAGCTGCACTGCAAGACCAAGTTGGTTGGGGATTGTTCTTGTGCTCCTTTAAAGTTTATCCTTCTTGTTCAGTAGATACAGTTCAGGCAGCACCTGTGCAAACCCAAGGACAGGTGAATGATGAAAACAGAAGACCTCAAAGGAGAAGATCGGGTAGGTTAAGCTGACGCTAAACAGTCGCATCAGCCTGTGAAGGCAAGTGGTGTTAACTTCAGTGAAGGATTAACTGACAGAAGATTGAGAGAAAGCTTTGGGCATCCAGAGATGCTTCCCTAACAAAACAGCTTCTGGAGTCGCAGAAGTTCAGAACATTCCAGGGACAGAGTTCTAGCGCCTTTTCTAGAAACTTGAAGGTATGTCATAAAAATCAATGCTGTGAGTTGGCAGCAGCAACTGGATTTCTCTGAAACCTCAAGTATTTTTACTGGGAGAGGCAGCCTGTTTAAGACTTTCCAGGGCTTTTACAACAGAGAGGAACTATGAACACTCACCTCCATAGAGCAGAATTCTTATTTCAAAGTGGCAGTATAAGCATGGGTCAAGAAAGTATAATTCAAAGAGGTTTCTGCCCAAGTAAAATGAGAAAAGACAGGAAATAACACTTCAGACTCTCAGGTCTTCAAATTAATTAGTGTGTAGAATGGGTTATAACTCTTCCAAAAAGGAGTGGATAGCATCTCAGTTGGAAACCAGAAACTAGACAAAGTGCAAGCTCCCTTTGTGGGTAGATGAGTCCTTTGCTGGATTTTCTGAGACCTCCTCTTTGCCATCATGACGGGTTTTAGGCTAATTACAGTGCTGTGTTTGCAGGTGAAGAGCAGACAGGAAAGATAATTTTCCCCACCTCCCTCAGCTTTACTTGCTGTAGTGCTTGTTCTGACTTCCTCTCTGCACACTGGAAGGAAAGTTGGGTGCACTCTGTCTTAGTGGTAAGACTGACATCCCGGAATGCTGCTCAGAAAGTTAAAGTGTTGCTGTAATGTGTCTTCTACAGCCAAAATCAGAAGTTGCTTTCAAAGAGGTGTGGCCTAACCACAGGACTGGAAGCCAGAAACTCCTGAGTTCTATCCCTGGTTTCCTCTGGTCTTGAGCGAGTCATGTAACCTCCCTGTGCGTTACCAAGTGTTTAAACTCTCCTGCTTTCAGGAAACAGGAGAACCAGAAACCGTTCTAGAGGACAAAACAGACCAACTACTGTGAAGGAAAATACAATAAAGTTTGAAGGTGACTTTGACTTTGAAAGTGCAAATGCACAATTCAACAGAGAGGAACTTGATAAAGAATTCAAGAAGAAACTAAACTTTAAAGGTTTGTGCCTTCATTAAATATGAATTGCTGAGCTAGTAGTAAACACTGCATAGACAAACTGGTTCTAAGAAACTGCATGATTACATCTCAAATCTTGTTTGAGAGAGCAAGAGAACAGATGGCTCTGCAGTGTGTGCCTCAAGGAAGTGTAATACATTTCATTATCTTCAGATGACAAAGCAGAGACGGGGGAAGAAAAAGGGGACCCTGGAGTGGCAACCCAAAACAATGATGGTAATGCAGAGGAGGACCTGCTGGGGCCCAACTGCTATTATGATAAATCCAAGTCTTTCTTTGACAACATTTCTTCAGAACTGAAATCTAGGTGAGTGTTTTCTAAAAGCTGGGTTTTTAAATGGAATTTTAGGCATAAAATTTCAGACATAATCTCTGTGCCATGGTTTAATTATTTCAAAATTTTAGAATAGACCTTAGACAGGGAGTATTGCCGTGCATTTGGTGGCTCACAAGTGATGTGAACCAAGCTTCATGCAGTGGGATCAAACAAAATGCATTTCAGCTGATATGATACTCTTGCCTAAACTATGATAGGGGAGTTTCCATTTCTGTTTCCCAGTACTGAGTTTGAACCCACTGATTTTAAACAAATTCCTTATCTGGCTTGTGGGAGAGGAGGCATCAGGGTCATGTTTGTACTGAAGGTGCAGCTGGCAGACAGGAGTGAGCTGGGGCAGAGAGGTCAGCTCTGGCTGTGGAAGTGCATTAGGTTAAGTGTTGGGAATGTGAAGGGAAAGCTTCAGCTTTCACTGCCACCACCAATGTTTCCAAGTGCCTGGAGAAATGAGACATCCCTTTAGTGGCAGCATGAGCGATTCCCTCGGCTCTGTGGCTGCAGAGCGGTTGGGTTAGAGCGTGTACACTGCAGCTGGTGCTTGTTGCAGTGCAGCTCAACAAAGTCAGGGGTTTGAGGCTTTGTCACTAAGTGAGCTGGTGGCTCTTTAATATTTGTCCTCAACCTGAACTCAGCCTTGTTCAGTTCCAGGCGCACCACGTGGGCTGAGGAGAGGAAGCTCAATACAGAGACGTTTGGAGTGTCTGGACGGTTCCTTCGTGGCCGCAGCTTTCGAGGTGGATTTCGAGGTGGAAGGGGGAGTGGAGCAGCGAGGAGAAACCAAACCACTCACAGAGCTGGTACTGGCAGAGTGTAACTTCAGAGGCAAGTGCTCTAGCAAGAGTAAATACTCTCTTTGAGCCAGGTTTGTCTCTTAGTCCTTGCCTGAACTATCTGTGCAGCCTGTTTTGCTCTCCAGTGTCATGGATGTATCAAGAATTGTTCTGTTGGATCTGATTGATATTTCTAAGGGGTAGAAGGAGCTAGGAGTGGTTTAACATGCTGATTGTTCTGTTGATTTCTTGGTCTCACCTCTCTGAGAAAAGGCTCAGCTCAAGAAAGCTGACTAACTAAGCATTTCAGCTTAGTTTCTAACTAAGCATTTCAGCTGATACAGGGGTGTGAGCTTTGCTATTTTTCTTCTTCTTGGGAGAAGAATCCCATCGTATCCAATCTAATTCTACCTTTTTTCTGAATAGGTTCAAACATCTCTCCTGAGAGGATGAAAACTGTATATAGAAAGAAAACAACCAACTGCTGCACTAACGTGGGAAAATGGTTCATATTGTTTACTGTCTCAGCTCAAGTGACAGAATTTCATGTACTACTGCTTATATTTTGGACTTATTTTGGACCAGCCACTGTCTGCTGGAATATTTTTTGGAAGAGGGAATGTGTTCAGGGGTACCTTCTTCAGGGTGTCTTTTTTTCGTTTGTGTTTTTCAAGTGCAGACTAACTTACACGGTTCTTCTTTCTGGGTCTCTCAAGGCTGCTATAGTCTAAGCTCAAAGTCAGACTCCTTTTCTGAACCCTGGAGAAGAGAAATCATGCTGTTTTAACACGGAACCAAAGCTCACTTGAAATAAACCAGCTATAATTTGTTTGTTCTGAGTAACCAAATGGATCCTTTGGTGCTGCTGGTCTCACGGATCTCGGCAGCAGGTGTGAAGTAGCACTCGGTATCTGGAGAAATGGATTCCTGGTGCTGAGGAGTTGTGTATATTGTCACTTGGGAATACTGGAGTGTTGATCATGTAGTAGTGTTTCTGACTGTACAGCTGTTTGTGGGCTGGTGCTGGGCTGGAGGTACCACAGGACAGTGGCTCTGCCTCGAGCTGAAAGGTGTGCTGGGAGTGCCTCAGGCTTGGAGCTCCTGGCTGGAGCGTGGGGAGCACCCTGTGGAATGGGAGCGGTGAATGTCCCCACTCGTGTGCAGAGGTTTTGGCAGTAGTGACTGTCTGGGAGGGAGACCTGAAGCTCTGACGTGTTTGCCTCGGTTTGTACCTCGCTGGAGGCAGCACCAAATGCAAACAGTTCTCTGTACTCTAGTAGACTGTGGTGGAACTCTTTGGAATGTTTTCATTCAACTAGGGATGGGAGACCATATAATGAAGCTTAACAGATGGGCATGTTTAATTTCTTTCCTCTATACCCCCATACTGTAAATAGTTTAGTTGTTTTTCTTTTGTTTTTAAAAATCTGTATGTGGGGAGAGGGCTGGGAGGGAGGGGTTACCTTTGTTTGCATGAAATAAGTGGGTTAAATTGCTATAGGCATGTGTCCCGTTTTTGGTTGGTAGGGAATTTTGTTGAAAAAGCACCTTGATGACTGAACCCCTTACATAGCTCAAGTTTTTTTAGTTATGCATTGACCTAGGTTACTGTAAAAGCTTGGATTTATTTTTGTAGGACTTTATTGCTGAGAATTAGAACATAGCAGTGGGGCTGCTCTTTGGAGTAATGTAAATTGTAATTATAATAAACATGTAAATGTTTAGTGTTTCCCTCCACCTCTGTTCTGTATGTAGCTCCGTAACACCACTCCCTACAACTCCTCCAGCGCCTGCCCTTGCAGGGCTCCCATCCAAGCTGGAGAAAACCTGGCTGCAGAGCTCTGGCAAACCTGGAAGTGTTACACAGTATTGGAAAAGGGCTGAAAACCCCAAATCCAGGCACTGTGTGTTGTACTGTTGCCCTGGTTCCTGTGCTGGGACTCAGCCTAATGAGGGTTATGTTACCCCAGCCTCACAGAGGGAGTCCCTGGGCTGGTGGGGCTCCCCAGGAGCCTGTCAGGTGCCAGTGCTGCTGTTTGCAGGACCTGGCTCACACCCGTGAGCTGCGGTGTGCTGAAAGGCCTCTAATTTCTCTGCTGGCAAAGCAGCCACTGTGGCTCTAAGTGTGGAGATGGAATTGTACTGTCCTGGCAGAGGATGGGATGAGAAATCTGCACTGCTCCTGTGTAACCACCATTACTCAGATTTAACTGTGCCTTTTTAGTTGAGTGGGAGCAATTCCCTCATTTCCACAGTAAAGCTTCAGATTCCAGGCATAAGCACATCCTTGTTCCTTGATACTGAAGTGTGTGTCCCAACCTCTGAGCCTGGCTCCTGATGTCCAGGAGCAGAGGGGCCTGGTGGCTGTGGCTCAGCCCCAGAGCTCATTACCTGTGAGCTCTTCTTCCCCAGGAGCACTGCAGGCCCAGCTGCAGCCCTGTCAGCTTCCCCATGGAAAATTCCCAGTGTGTGGGAACAATTGGAGTGACTTGAGCAGGGAACCAAGTGCAGCTTTTTTGACTTCAGTGCTCTAGTCCAAGGGCTGATAAATTTAACAACCTGGTACTCTAGGAGCACACTTCCTCTGGCTGACGTGGTCTAATGTGTCCCTGAGTAGCTGCAGTGCTGCTGCTTCCCTGTCCTTGACTCTCGTGGGATCCTCTGCCCACACTTTGCTGGGCAGCATTTCCCTGTAAACAGCTCCTGGGTGTGTGTGAGAGCCCAGGGCCGTGTGAGCTCTGCTGCCTGGAGCATCCCTGCCCTGGAGCCCCTCGGGGCTGAGGTGTCCTGGGCAGGGGCTCCTGGGCCACATTCGGTCCTTGCTGTGCCTGCTGCCAGCCCTGCCCTGCTCTGCCCCTGTCACACCCTCTCTCGGTGTGCAAGAGCAGACTCAAGAGCTGCTTGCAAGGGCAGTTTGGTTCCACCCATTCGGTGAATACAAATGGGGAAACTTTTACAATAAAGGGGCACCTCTTCCTATTGCCCCAAGTACTGAGACTTGGGAGTATGAGCTCAGGTGGGGAGAGGCCTCAGGCTCGTCTGAAATGAAGAAACAGCTAAAAGCAACTCCTGGAGTAAGGGGTAGAGAGGAAGTGTGTGAGGGCAAATACCAGAGGAGAAATGGGAGAAGAGCTTTAACTCTGTTGTATGTAACAGAGTTACTGCTAGAGTTATTGTTTAGCTCCTGGTGTATAAATCCCCCCCGGGAATCACAAGAGCAATAATGCTTTACTCTGAACCAGACTTGGAAGCACCAGGTCAAGCACCTCTGCCCTGAGCGTGTGCCTGCAGCAGCAAGTTCTCATGCTGACCCCCAAAACACAACCCCCATCCATCTCTGTCCTGTCCTTCAGCAGTAAAACACACACCTGCTGTCACAGGCTGCTGCAGGGCCTGTGTCCAGACCCAGCCTTTCACCTTGAAAGATGCCCGTTAGGGAATAAAAACCCCAAGAGAGCTGCTTAAGGTAAAAAAAAGGGACATGCTGAGAAGTGAGACAGTGCAGAAAAGAACCATTAAACCAAGTGAAGTGTCCAGGGTAAAAAATGCAAGCAATGTCTCTGTCCTTTAATGGGTCACTGCTGCTGTTGTGTAGCCAACCAGATCATCCTGGGTAATTAAAATCCAAGGAACAGACAGGTTTTTTTTAAATAACAGCTTTAAAAAAAAATCAGTAGGTTTATTGTAGGTCTCAAGAGAGCACAGTATGAGTAACTGGAATGCCTACATGTCTATACAGAATAACCCATCACTCGAATTAAAAAGAAGCAGCTAAGCGGGTGCATTTCATTCATCATGATGTTTTCTTCTGTTTTTTCTTTTCATTTTCTTCCTTTTCCTTTTCAATTTCAGCCACATACTTCTCAATTTCTTCAGGGTTTAGGATCTAAAACAGAAACACGGGTGACCCTCAGGATACCAATAAACTTAAGAGACATTTATGGAAGTGATTCTAGTTCTGCCATGGGAAGAATGTTAACTGCTGTTTATCTGGAAGCAGGTACCTGCTGCAGACACAACAACATTCCTTGGCCTCTAAGAATAAACTGAAGTATTTGTCAGAGCAAAATGTGAGATTAAGGGCTGGAAGTTGAGGCAGATCAACAAGGACAGTATCAGAGATGGGCTCAAGGGGAGAGAAGCAAACAACAGCCTCACCTTCAGTGGCTGCTCCCGTCTCATGACTGCCAGCTCGATGTTCTTCCCACCAGACTGCACCACCTGGGTGAGGCAGAGGGAAGCGTCAGGAGCCTGGCCAGGAATTCCCTCCAACAAACCCCTCTCAGGTCTCCTTAGATGGAGAACAGATACGGATGGGGTGTATTTTACTCTTTAGCTCTAAGCTCCCAACACCAGCAGTACTAACTCTCAAAAGGGTCTTCACACTGGTGCCAGTGGCCTGAGCAGATGGAAAACACCTCAGCCCCACCACCTGACTTGTGCTATTTTCTGTATCTTAAACTTCAATTAAAAAATAAAATATTCAGCATGTGCTTTAGCACATCTTTGATGCATTTGTGCTAACACCCAGAACTGAAGTCTGTTTTCCTCCCCACAGCTGCTGGTAAGTTCTGTGTAAACTATGGAAATTGTTACCCCAAATATTCTGAACCTTGAATTTAATCCAACACCCACAGCCTACAGTAAACAGCTCTCACAGATCCTCTGCAGTACTTCCTTGGGACATCCATAAATATTTTCCCATATTCACATCTAATAAGTGAGTCTGGACACAGTGAAAAGCCACAGAAGAGATGTGAGACAGCCTCACCTCGAGAAGAGCCTTGATAACAAGTTTAATAGTCAGATCATCCGTTTCAATGGCCTCATCAGTGTAGTTTTTCTCCAGGAACTCACGCACAGATTTGGCTCCTCTGCCAATGGCATTAGCCTGGAAGCATTGAAGGGAAAAAGAAAATGAATGGGAGTTTAGAAAAGATTTCATTTGCAGAATAAGAAAGAAATACAAAGTTGTACAATTGCATAATCTGTCACACACAAAAACAGCTGTCTGGCACATGTGAGTTGGTTTTGGGGTTTTTTCTGAAAGCAGGACAGTATTTCCCAAGGAAAGCTGAACTGCAGACAGCCACTCTCGGTACATTTGATCATTAACGACTTTTGCAGCTGTGAGCCAGCACTATCTGGCCAGCAAGATCTCCTCTACACCAATCCCACTTTAGAGGAGACATTAACTCACAAATCTTCCACAAGAGGCTGAATCCACTCACCTTCCAAGCATGGTAGGTGCCAGAGGGGTCTGTCTGGTACAGCCGTGGGGTCCCATCGAAGTCAAAGCCCACGATGAGGGCAGAGATCCCGAAGGGTCTGCGGCCGTTGCTCTGCGTGTACCTCTGAGCACAAAGGACACACTCACTCACATGCAATTCTGAAAACTTTTCTAGGGTGCAAAGCAGACTCTGGAACAGTTACAACCAGAAGAGCCACCAGAAACGCTTTTAGCTGGCTCCCTCCCTGTTAGTCAGGACTCCGTATCTCACAGAGCCCCTAAGGCAGGCAGCTGAGAGGTGGTTCCTGTCCAACCCCTGTTCCTACACCTGCTTACAGCTCCCAGAAGCACCTCCCGGCTGCTGAGTGCTGCTGAGGCAACCAGAGCCATGTCTGCAAGCCCCAGTGTGGCGCAAATGTGCCAAAAAATACCGTGAGGATGCCTGAACACTGATTTCACCGACGATTTGCACCGATTCCACAGGAAATCATGGCAGCTCGGTGGCTGTAAGCAGGGTACACTGCAGCCATGTCACAGCCCTCCTGGGACACTTGGCAAAGTCACTGCCGTGTGACACACCAGGAGCAGGAGGGCTGACACCCGCAGCACCACCACAGCAGGAGCTGGGCCAGGTGCGTTTGCAACAGTTTGAGAGAAGTGGTGAATATGCCAGAAAGACAGACACAACTGTGAGATTAGGATAAAGGAACAGTGTGAAACTTTGGGGAGTGGTGCCTTGCTCTGGCAGACTAGTGATTATTAGAAGAATCACATTATTACCATCACCACTATTCCAACACATCTGTGCATAAGTAAATTAGATTTTCTCTAATTCTCGCTAGTGGCTGAAAATCAGTTTAACACACTGGCAAATGAGTAATTTTCTCAATGCAGCTGGGCACATTTTGACGCTGCAATTCATTCTAAATTCATGACTATCAAACATAAAATATATTAAATACTGCACCAATTTGCTCCCCCCTTACCCATCCCTGCAATGGCTTTGCAGGAGGAAAAACTACCAGGAGCCATGAAGAAGTTTGACAGTAACACAGGCCCACTGTTCTGGGAGTGAGATGAGCAGCATGTTCCTGATGACATAACACATGGAGCTCTGCAGTCCTTACAAGCACTAATTATCTTGGGGGGAAAAAAAACTAAACCAAACACTGTTCTTTTCCACTGCTACATCCCCATTCCCAATAAACACCCACAATGTGTTTTTCAGCAGGTAAGTAAAGTGAGGCCAGAGAACAGACATTTACACAGCTTGAAGAAGTGTCAGATATTACACACTACACACGCGTGTTCCACGCTGCACGTGCTGCACTCCAGTCACCCATGATACACACCTGACACACTCTACACGTGTTACACACCCAAGGCGTACATTATGCACGACACAGGCTAACATAACAGCACATGTAACATCTGTGGCAGGTCAGGACACATCTTCAGCAGCTCTGTGCAGCCCCAAGTACCTGCTTCAGGCTGGCAATGTAGCGTGTGATGTACTCCACGGTGACAGGATCCTCCACGGTGAGCCTGTGGCTCTGACACTCCACCCGAGCTCTGTTTATGACTATCCTGGCATCAGCTGTCAGCCCTGAAATGACAGAGTGTCCTCAGAGTCATGAAAAAACCTCAGAACACCAATCTTGCCCTAAAAGGCCCACGGGATCAGTGTCAACAGCAAGAGAAAAGCAAAGCAGAGCTCAGACTCTCAGGTTTGCTGAGCAAGAGCATTTGTAAAACAGCAGAAAGTGGCTAATGCACCAAAATAACTGAATGATTTAGTTTACAGCCTCCATGTTTGTGAGTTAGGTGACACACATAATTCTGAACCAGGTAATGGGAATATTCCTGAGAGCATTCCATATCCCAGCAAATTAGCAGTGCTTATTCTCACACACATTATTTCTCATGCAGTCTCCCCTATCAGCCAGTTTCATCTGCCCAGCAAATCTCATCTAGTTAATGAGGCTACAGCAGCATGATGTTAGCTGACAAAAGTAAGTGCCACCCTTTAAAATAAAGATTTTAACGAAATTTAGTTCTTATTTTTCTTTTTAGCTAATGCTGCCATTTTTCATTTACAGCCTCGATTTTATCAGAGAATTTTTCCTCAAGTTTGTGAACACCCCTGCACATATCCCAGACCCTGGCTAAGGGAGCAAGGCAGGGGAAGAAGCTGAGCCTCTCACACTGAACCTAAACCCTGTTGTTTTAGTCAGTTAAAGCAGATCTCCCCTTAAAATATTATTGACACTGACAGTCTATTTCTCCATATTTTTTTTAAAAAATAAGCTACTGTGGAAATACCCTGCTTCCCACAGTTCTCAGCCAGTTACACCCTGTATTTTGTATTCTCAGAATCCATAAACATGCCCAAAGGTGCCCCAATAACTGCCAAAACACCTGAAGGGACCACGTACCTGCAAAAGCCATGCAGACATTGTCATCCAGGGCACAGATCTTCCGTACGGTTCTCTCATCCTGGAGTTTTGCCACTGACTTCTTCTCCACACCAAGGACAACAATATCCTTCCCTCTTACTCCAACCTTCCACGCATGAAAAGAAGGAGTAAAAAAAGTTAACCTAGGTCCAAAAATCCTCATAGCTGCAGACTTCACTCAAATGAGCAGTAACCAAGCACAAACCCCCACACTGTAACCATTACCTCAGCTTCAAGTCAAGATTTTATGTCCCACTCAACCTGGAGGCAGGACTGATGTAACAAAAATTGCATTGCCTTTCAGGGTGCAGTTTCATCATCACTTTATACCAGTCTAAATCCCTGTGGCTCCCAAGAGACATATTCCAGCTCCTCTTACAAGCTGTCTTTTCTCCAACAGCACCATCAGTGTTTCCACAGCCACAGAACCAGGATGAACAAGGAAAACCCCACTAGTCCAGTGGCACTGCTCAACTCAAGAGCCCAAGGCACTGAAGATCAGGCCAAGTAACACCTACAGCTGCCAAAACGTTCTGTCAGTAGCTGCCTTAATGTCCTAATTCATACTTTGGATACACCTTTTCCAATATCACAGAGGAAAAAACCCTTGACCCTTGCCCTTCATTCCCACTGTTTCTCATAGGGTGATGGGAATAATTTTTTCTTATGGGGTGGCCCTGCTGTCAGCATGTTCCAAATGTTTCCAAAAACATTAAGCTCAACAAGAGACAAGATGGTGGTTATACTGGACGCTGTCTCCAGCTTTTTCAGTATTTTTAATTTCTGAAAAAAAGCAAAGAACCTATTTGGCAGTAAATTTTGTTACATTCGTTCCCATCCCAAAGACAGTATATTTTCTTTTTGGTATTGGTAATTAATACTTACTACAGCTATTAATACAATTATGACTTATTCCAATTACAACTTCTTATTATTACTATAATTTATTACAATCACTAATACAACGTTATTTGCAAATTAATACTTTTTTTCTCCTCATCTAAATGAAATAAAACTTTCATTGAGCCAAAGCTTGGGACAACTGGAAGCTGGGAGCCAGCAATATACTTCTAAGTGCTTTTACCGACGTGTTTCCCAACCCACCGGGAATCTGCCTCGTGCACAAACACAAAATATCACAATCTGCAGCATGTACAGGCCACGCCAGGAGAGGATCCCTCCGGGCCTGACACAACGCCTGACCCCCACAGGAAGCGATGGGCTTTGAGCAGCACCACCGGCGGTAGATGGACCCCGAGGAACCTCCCTGGAAGTGGATCCCGCTGCTCCAGCGGCCTCCCGGGCCCGCCAGGCCGGGCGCGCAGCGCGGCGCAGGCCCCGCCGCGGCTCCCCCTCGGCCGCCGCCCCGCGAACGCCGCGGCCGCTGACTCACCGCGGTGGAGCCCTTCTTGACCGCCTCCTGCGCGTACTCCACCTGGAAGAGGTGCCCGTCCGGGGAGAAGACGGTGATGGCGCGGTCGTAGCTCATGGCTCCGGCAGAACCCGCACCGTCATCCGGGCGGGCCGGGGGCGGGGCCGCTGCGCTGCGCACTTGGCGTACGCCCTCGGCGCGCCCTGCGCAGCCGCCACGGCCCCGCTGGCGCAGCGAATCCAGAAGGGTTTGGGGTGCAAGTGACCTCAGAAATCACCCCGTGCCACGGGCAGGGACACCTTCCGCTATCCCACGGTGCCCCCAGCCCCGTCCAACCTGGCTTTGGACACTTCCAGGGATGGGGCAGCCACAGCTTCTCCGGGCAACCTGTGCCAGGGCCTCGCCAGCCTCACAGGGTTGATTTTCCTATTATCTAACCTAAACCTACTGTTTTTCAATTTGAACCCATTCCCCGTTGTCCTGTCACTCCACTCTCTTGTAGATAGCCTTGCCCCATCCCTGCTGTGAGTCCCCTGCAGGTACTGGAAAGCCACAATTAGGTCACCCCGATGCCAGGTTGAACAACCCCGACTCTCTCAGCCTTTCCTCACAGCAGAGGCGCTCCATGCCCGTGACCATGTCGCTGGGCCCCCCCGGCCTCTCCCTGTCCCCCCGGTGCCGGTGTCCCTTCGCCGGACGCGGCCCCGCGGGCGGCTCCCACCCGTGCGGGGCAGCGCGCGCGCTACGCACTCGGCGTAGGCGGCCCCGCGGCGCTCCCCGCGCTGGCGCACTTGGCGTACGCGGCTGGCGTACGCAGTTGGCGCAGCGGGCGGCG
>VWPU01004623.1:0-10801 GCA_013398955.1 Callaeas wilsoni
GGCCGGCCGGTGCCACGCTGCCCCGGCCCGGGCCGCGCCCCGCGCTCCCGGAGCGCGCTCCCGGCTCGCAGCGCTGCCGGCCGGCTGCCGTGCCTGCAGCTGGCACAGTCACCACCTTCCCGGCCTCATGGTGGCCTTGGCCGAGCTGCTGCCAGCAAGCGCTTGTGGGAGAACCTGGCCCAGGGGGTCCTTGGTGCTCACAAGTCTCCCCTGAGCTAAACCAGCTCTGTTAAGGATTCATGCTTTCTTAATTGAAAGTAATAGAGAACTCACAAGAATTATATTTTCATTAACATTTAAGGTTTGCATGTTATTTTTATGTCGAATTTGTTTCCTTTAGGTTTCCCTGCAGCTTTAAATTCGGCTTCTTTTCTCTTTGAACTGCAGTATGGTTTCTTTGCAAGAATAAATGATTTGCATGCTCTTCCCAGAAGGGGCAACATTGCAATAATGAGGAAGAGCAACTATGAGTGTACTGTAGCCTGACTCAGATCAGTGGTGTCCTTTCCACAGATGTAACTGAATATTGGTTTAGGTTTGGAAATTATGAAGTACTGTGGGACAGAAGATGCTGCAGATATTTATGTGGAGCTGATTCTACCCAGAGGTAGTGTGAGGAATGAAACAATCTCTTGGAGAGCCCTAGTTCCCAAAAATCCTGTAGTTCTATTGGTGGAAAGGATTCTACTAATAAAAAGGAAATTAATACTAAATATGAATATGTCGTGGCATTTCCTCCCTGTAAAAACTTACCAAGCATCTGTGTTTGACCCAGATACACTACATCTATATTGAATCTTAAACTTTTCCTAGTCTATATGAGATGCCAAAACATTTTCTTTCCTAGTTCTACCTGTCTACAAGGTCTTTGTTCCACCATCAGACGCATGAGAATGTGTGCTCTTGCTATTGCTGTTGTGTGGATCCGTGTTGACATTCTTCTGTCAACCCTCCAAATACTGCACGACACATACTTTTAGGTGTATTCTTATACTTTTAGGTATATTCTTTCCCGAGGCAGGTTCGGAATGTGAAGATGTCTTCTTCAGGACAGATGACAAGAGATTGAGAGGTTTTGACAGGTTTCCAAGCATGCTTATTTTTTTTAAAAAAAAGAACTTCTGCAGGAAACACATAGTTCCAGGCAAAAGAGTAAATGCTGCACATGTTATTTTGACCGTGATTCCAACAACCTCCTTAGATTTTTTTTTTCTTTGTATATCAGACTGTTTTTATGAGTACAGAATAGTTTCATGGTTTTGCTCTGAATATCCATGATGGTCTGAATCAAGGCAAGATTTGAGGTTAAAGGTAGTATTTTGTATTAGATAACTAGCATAGACAGGCTGAAAGGTTGTTTTTTAAAATATTTCAGCCATATTTGTGGGTCTAATGATAGCTATTTTCTCTATCTGCCTTTCTTCTGAATCCATGAAGCCGTTTCTCTTGTAAGCAGTTACCTTCCTCTTCAGGCAATTCAACAAGGCAGAAGAATTAATTTTTTCAGGTATATCCCTTTTATTTTCATGTTTTCTTGATCTACCTGTCTGTCATTTCTTGGATTCAGCATTTTTGAGGGGAGAGACCAACACCTCTCACTTTTTTCTGAGAAAATCCCATTCTGCCTTGCAGCCACCAGAAGAAATGTGCATGAGTGAGGAACACCACTTCTTGAGGATTGCACCATCAGCTTTCTCATTTGAAAGTTATTTAGGTTATCATCCCATATTATATTCAATATGCTTAAAAAACCCAACAACCAACACAGAAAGTATGCCAAAGCTTAAAGTGGGTTTTTATTCTGATTTCCGTAGACAGAATTCCTGATGGTAAACAGAATTCCCACATTGTGTATAAACTGACTCCACAGATCACTGCTGTGTAGTTTGGGTCCAGGTGAGTATTTTGTTTGTTGTAAAAGAATACTAAGGAGATGTTTTCTGTTTTTCTGTTATACTAAGTCGTGGACCAAAATTTAATGTCACTATATTAACTTTGGAGTTGCACCCAAGATGAATTTGGCCCTGTCAGTTGCTAAATTCTTGCTATGATTGATCTCAGCTTGCTAAGAAAGGGAGCATGCCAGACTAGCAACCACAGAAATCATCAGTTGAAACTCCACCAAAATTCTCATTCCCTGTAAATTGAAAAATTAAGCTTTGAAATAAGCTTAATTTGTTCCTCAATCTCAATCTCACACTAACTTTCCATTAACATTATATAACTCTCAAACTATTAGGAAGATGACAATTAGAACAGAACAGTTTGAAGTGTCTGAGTGGAGAAAAATTGGAATATTATTCTAAGTAAGTTATTGTACTAGTTCTTGGCATTTTGTGGCATGTAATCTATGGTAGTCTCAGTTGTAAATTTCACTGCCCTTCACCTCCACTGATCATAGATATACAAGATATAAATAAAGATGTAGAAGATATAACGCCTATTCTTGGCATATTTGTTATATGAATCTAAAACCATCTATCATAGAATCATAGGATGTTTTGGGTTAACACACCTTTAAGATCCTGTCTGTAGGAAGGAAATAATAAGAACACTTGCCCATCTCTTTCTCCCAGACTCTACGCAGAGGGACTTTTCTCCACAGAAAGAAGAAATACCAGAAATTCCATAAGACTCACTTGGAATTGCTTTATAGCAAATTAATGAAAAAAGCTTGTAGATAAATATTGGAGCAGAAGAATAATGATGCTAGATTTTTTTTTCTTTTAGTACTGAGAGGTATAATTGCATATGACTTCAATAAATTTCTACTCTGAAAAGTTACTCTTCTACTGTAACTTTTTAGATTATCAGCACATCAGTGGAACAAAAGGAACAAACAGATACTTAAAAATCTATCATCAGTAACTGGTAGGTGAGTCAGTATTGGATTAAAAGGACATTGATCTAATGGCATGCCAATTCATTTATTCATCCATAATGGCATTGTACTTTCATGCTTCTTTCCATGCAGGTGATTTCCACATCAAATAGCTATTTCCACTTTGTTTACCAGCACCAGTAATTTTCTGTAAGCTGACAGTTCTGCATTCCTGGTGCGGATGGGTAGGGCATACTTTATTAACTCATGCTAATATGATATTAGTCATATCAATATCAGATAGGCATAACCTCGCCATTCCTAACAAGTATAGGCATAAACCCATTACATGTTTTTCATTTTTTTTAATCTCTAATGTCCAAAAATAAGAAATGCAGGGAACAACTTATTTTACTTGAAATTACTACTTTTTAAAGGGGGCAGCTAGGATGAAAATACCTCATGCATTAATAGTGTTCAGCAGTGTTTTGTGCTTTTTTGGACCTATATTCCAAATTTCATTACATTCATAAGAACATAATGCCTGTGAAATTTCATAAATACAGTGTTTTCAAGAACAGCATGGAGTAGCTGTGTCAAATCTGCTAATTTCCTGTAACTGAGGAGGTTTGTGGAACCTTTTTCCTGAAAGACCCTGAAGCACTAGAAGAGATAATAAAAGATCACATGTAGTGACTTGTTGGTTTTTCTCTTTGTTTTATATAGAAACTTCAAAATAAGAAAGTTCTGTACCCAGAAGAATAATTTAATTTCTTTATTAATATTTTAAAATATTTTAAAGACAAACAGAAGACATATCTGAACTCTGTTGCTCAGAATACCATTGTATGGCGTTCTGATCCTAAGGTGATATAGCACGCCCTGTATAGGTTAGAAGAGATATTCTAGACATTTATTACGAACATCTTGGTGTCTCCCAGAGCCCTCCTAGAGAAACAGGCATTAGCCAATAAAGTGTCAAGATGGGCAAAGACTGCAGCAGGCTTCTGGCTTCACCAAGGTCTAACCTCTGTGGTTCTGCTCAGTGAGACAGATGTAAAGGAATGAAGCAATGTGTTCTGAAATTGGAAAGGGCTGCAGCAGGCAGTAAAAGTTTGTAGTCAAACAAAGCTCTAAGCTTCTACTTTGTGTTTTTGGTGGGTCAGGCTCCTTCCATAGGAGCTGAAAGCAGCCATGGTGCCACGATGTCCCAGAGCTGGGAGTCAGAGACCTAGTAAAGTGGCTCAGCAGGGTTGCTCTGGAGCAGAGGCAGCTTCCAGCAGCCCTGTCTTTAGTGAGGAGTGTCAAGTTTTTATAAGCATTGTTACATTTTTATAGTTTAATGGGTTTTACTATTAAAGTATAACAAAGCACGTTAAAAATTTGCCATGGCTCATTTCCACAATCAGTAGCAAGTCCTTGCTATCTGCAGCATGGGCCCCTAGGAAATATTAAATAACAAAGACTATCTTAATACATCTTTCTTATCCACTTTAATCACCTCAGCCTCTTTCTAGTTAAACACAGTCTTGATCTGAGACATGTTTTATTCAGCTTCAAAGCCCCTAGCACAGTGGCTGGACTGGAATTGACACCTATGGGTTGACTTCTCCAGAAAAATAAGATGGTATTTTATATAAACACTGCAGATGAGAGATCATTAGAAAATGTGTTTTGAATGACACTGTCATAGAAACTAAGGAGCACTGGATTAAAGAGTAGGCTGAAGAGTTTCAGTAAAGAAGCAGTAAAGAAAAGAATACAGTAAAAAAAGCAACTATGACTAGTTGCCAACACTGAAAGTTTGACAGAATGGAGAACGGTGTATTAGTTTTAAAAGGCAGTGCTGACATATTCAGTTATAAGAACAGAAAGCTAGATCCAGGCTGCAGTCCAAAGGAAGTTTAGTGTGGCAGCAGAATTTGCTCTGTGTGCAGGCCATGAGATACATAAATCACTAAATCAGCAACTACTGTTGGATTGAGATGGGCAGTACTCCCAAGGATGGCAGTGTTGCAGAGAACACTGAACTATCCACAGCTGACAGGGACTGCAACAACGAAACTGGACAGGGGAACAAGTACTTTAAGGACAATGGGAAATATGATGAAGAATATGGAAAGCAGTTCTTTAGGGTAGGCAAGAGGAAGCACGGACGTTTTCATGTTTGTCAATATAAGTTAGAGTGCTCTGTAAGGATGTTTGTTTGAATCTCTTTCTGCATTTATAGAAAAAAGCTGAAAAGTACAGTAATTCAGTTAAAATCTCATGTGGGAATTTTAAATGTCTTTTATTTCTATTAAACTGAAACCTATAAGGCAACTTAAATTTAATAGAGCATCTATGGACTTGTATTGTTTTTTAAAAAGGTATTTAGATAACTTAAGATGCAGATGTTTCTGTACCTAACGACATTTTCAGAAGGAAGTGGTATCCATATCAGGAATTTTGAAAAATCTTACTAGGCACTAATCAAAATTGTTTCACGTCTAAATATGATATAATTGGGTTCCCTGTGGGCTTTAGGATCAAAGAGCTTTGGAAAAGTAAAGTATTTTATTATTATTTACTGCCTTCACTTAATTTGCTCATATGTTTTATAAATTCTTGAAAGCCACTGCAGGGTTATGGCAACATGACCCAGACCTGGAATAAATCCTCTGATGATGATGCATTCAGAAGGGGTGTATTTACTACAAGGCATTCCAGTGCTTGTCAGTGGTCCCTTGTCCCCAAAGATGTTTTGTTACTATATTCATCTTCCTGCTAACAGTCTGCATTTAATATTGCTCACACTCATGATTCAGAGAACACAAGTTCATCGTGGGGTTTTTTATTATTGCCAAAGAAACTCCACTCATTCTTTTCTCCTTAGTCCCAGAGAAGAAATAAGGTTTCTAGCAAACTGTTCCGAAGGGAACTGGTAAGTTCAGTGATTCTGCTTCATGACCCACAAGTTACAGGAACTCTTACAGGAGAAAAGAGTTATAATAAATATCACTGAAAATATATTGCAGATGACTGTTAAATAATCCCTCCTTTATTGTGGCGAAAGGTGGTTCAACAGTACAGTGATGAGCATAGAAAATCCTCCTAGTGACAGGACATATGGCCTTTTTAAGGTTCTAGAATGATAACTGACCTTCCATGAGAAGGCGAGTAATCACAAGTGACGAGTATGGCAGCTGGAAGATTTTAAAAGCTTCCACCTAGGATGGCAGGAGAAGGACCAATTATGCAGCAGGTTTCTCAAAGGAAGGTGTCCCTGCTTGATGGGAAGGAGGAGAAAGTAGCCTATTCTTTTATTTCAGAGCATAGAGGAATAGGAGCTGGGATAAGGAGAGGTAGGAAGAAGTGAGGTAGAGAATGCCATGGGATTGGATGATGAAAGGGATGATGCAATATGATATTGGTGCAATGCAGGGAGAGAAGGTGCTTAGAATGAATGCAGTAATTTAATTTATCCATAAGGGTTGAGAAAGTGTGTATTCTATGATGTCACAAGTGAAGCAGAAGTGTTATGGTACTGATGTTACAGACCTGTTGAAACTGGTCTCAGCCTTGGTTGAGAGTGAATAGCTTCGAAGGGTCATCTGCTAACAGTGGCATTTTTGTTGAGCCTCCAACTCTCCTTCAAAAGATTTCGAAGTCCCATTAAAATACCTGAATTGTTTGAGTGGAGATTTGAAGTTCCGTTGAGATCTAGTTCTCCAAATTTTTTTCCAACTTTTCTACTATATGTTCTCTCCAACTTTTTCACCATATATTGTTTTCAACTTTTTCATCAGAATCTGCGTGGAGGCTACAGCTAGATGTGGGTAAAGTTTTTTTGTCGAGCTGAATTAATCTAATGCTTATGCTTACTTTTAGCATGAAAAGTTTTTATCTTTTCCTTTCCTGTAACTGGCATAGAATTTTGCATGCAGTATAATTTACTCTTATGCTAGTTAAATTGGTGCAGTTTTCTTCATATACTTAACAACAAAGGACTAATGTGAGTAAGCATTAATTCTTGTTATTGTTATTGTTACACTGTACATGTCAAAGAATTATTTTAGTAAGACTGATTTCTGTGGAATCTGGATGTGACTACTGGTGACCCCCACAGTTTAAAGCTACAGTTAACTGGAAGGATGAAGCATCTGGCTTTTACGTGTCCAGGATTATGTGAGATGGATTCACAGATAACTAAGTTCAATGACTGAAACTGGATGCTGCGAATATCCCTAAGGATGGGAAATTACAGCTGCCTAAACTTAATTAGTTTAGTGCTAGTGACCATTCCACCTCACTGTTCACTGGCTACATGGCAGCACTGAAAGTGAAATTGAAGCTAACCCTGATGAAACTGTCATGCTAACAATTTCAGTACCATCAATGTATCAGCTATTGTAATCTTGCCATGACATGTAATGCATAACATGGTGGATGTGTTACATCCACCAGCTGCTTACAGTCCACTATCCCATGCCAGGCAGCTTGCACGTCCATAGGTCTTACGGCTTGGGCACTCCATTAACACACCAACACCGAATTGCTGTGTTAGCACACAGTAACACAGAATTACTGAGGGTTTTTCATTCACTTGTAAAGCAAAACAGTGAATTGTTTTCATTGACTATTTCCACCCCTCAGATAGGAAGTACTGTTTGTGCTGTCTGCATATATACACAATGATTTCCCATCTTTTCTGTATCAAAAACAGATTCAATACAGAAAGTACTCTTGTACACATATACAAACATACTTTCATACCTGTATCACGTATTTTGCATAGCAATGTTTGTTAAAAAAAATAGTCACTGTATGTCTTTCTTTTCATATTCACTTTAAAATGAAGTGGAAAAAGCTGCCTTTGCAAGGAATTTTTATTGGCGAAGCATATCATTTACTTTGGCTCCATAAATCAATGTGCAGTCATGTTGCAAAATATGGGTAGCCCATTTAGAAATATTCCATCAGGAGGTATAGAGGTACAGTATATTATACCTGCTGTTTCAAATAAATAGCATTCTCAATTCCTGTTCATCTGTATATAATATATTTTATTGCAATGTGGTGCTTTCCATCAAGTTACTTAATTTTGTTTCTGCAATTCAAGATGTAATTGATCACTACAGTACTTGCCCTTGGGACAAAGTATCTTTTTATCCAGTGTGTTGTTTCAACTTTTTACCATTCTTTTAAAAATATTCTATATGAAATGTTGTAGCCTGTGCAATAAGTTCTATAGATTTTTCTAAATAATTTTTTCTATCTTCAACATATGTATGTAGTCTGTAATATATACTACACATGTCCTTCTGTTCTCTGTCTACACTTTACTTTGCAAAAAGATGCATTTCAACATAATATGCATAAAGTTTGTGGATGATTTCAGTTAGCTTAGATCACAAGGCACATTGTTTAGTTTTGTGTTTCGTGTCTTGTTGTTTTCATAGAGCTACTCAATTAGAGAGTAATGCAAAGCTGGGTTTTCAATTTGAAGATATAATTAATTTTATTTATAAGTTTTTTCTATTTGACTTTTAAACTATTGTAAATATTTTATACATTTGCACGTTTATACTGAAAGCTCAGTACTTGCCATTAGGGGGTATACCTATAAAACACCAGGTGATATGCTGGGAAGATCTGAATGAGAGCAATTTATGTGTTTAGATGTGTTCTGTGGACTTAAAATTCTAGCTCTACCCATCTAAAAAAAAAATCCATAGGTTTTCTAAGAAATTCCGTTGAAATTTTAAACGGATATGAAAAAAGTAGAACAATGATAGGTTTTGTTAGTTTTGAATTCCTATTTGGCCAACTGGTAAAATAGTTGGAAAAAATATAAAGATATATGTGAAAATTTCCCTGCACCATACATTTAAATTTGGAGATAATCCAAATTTGTATTGCTGTACCAAACTGAAGACAAGGACTTTCTCTTTATAGAGAAAATGATATAAAAATATTTTAATATTAAGATCATAAATTACTTCAGAAATATGAATTACTTAATCTTTCTAATGCACTTATGCATCACTATTGCAGCCAACAGATAATGATGGAAATTCCAAAATATTGTTTAGGTATTAAAATTTAGACTTCATTAAGGCATAACCCATGTGTTTTTGTGTTTGCCTTTTGTTAGGATTTTTGTCAACTGAGCCATTGAAAAGAATATTCATAAATCAAGAAGCTAGTTGCAAATAGTTGCCTTATGCGCTATCAGCTTCGAATTTTAAATGGATAGCAGTTATGATTGGGGTGATCAGTCACATTTCTGGTTCCTGAAATCTGTGTTTTTAAGCAACTGGGACATAATTAGTGCAGCATGAATTGCAATAACAGATCTTCAGTAGAAACTGAAATCTATAGTTACTAGTAATGAAAACAACATTATATTACATTCTGAACAATTATATTGCCAGTGTACTTTCAAGGCTAAAGAAAAATGCCTGTGTAGTAGAAAAACTCTTGTATGCTTTAATAGTAGTATATGAGCAGGAAGAGTTTCTAAAAAATGTTCCAGAGTAAACATATGTGATTTCCCTTTTGAAAAACCCAAGCAGAATAGCCTGAATGTTTCTGTAAATGTTACTGGTGCAGCTTAGCCAGTAACACTTTCTCCATTGAACCACATACTTAGCACTGGAAGTTTCTTGCCAGTGTAACTTTACTGTCTGGCTATAAATTGTCTTGTGCTTTAATGCATTGCATACATCCACATTTCTTCTCTGAGACTGATGAGTGGAAGAATCTGGAAAAGACTTGTTGCTATCAGGTGACTACAAGTGAGTACTCAGAGCACTAAGCTCTAGGTCTGGTGTACTCAAAACCAACGTTGATTTGTAATGTTCCTATTAACAGTACTGAACTCTCAAACTAGCCCATGGCGGTGTATTCATTAAAGAAATACTACGGCACTTACCCACTACTTTAAGACTTTTTAAGACTATTTTAATTTATTCTCAACAAATACTGGGTTGGACTATGTGCTTACAGTCCTTGACAGCATTGGAGGTCATCACTCCATCATGAGCTGGGGACTGTAATTGTGTGTTCTTACTTTGGCCTTTGATTTTGGTTTTGTAGGTAAGATTCATGGGCTACTTTGCTCTTACCTATTGTGGTTTCCTGTCTTGTCATTATGTTTGCAAGGCCAAACTGTAGTAGTCTCTTTAGGAAGTTTTCCTGACTGTTCTGGCTGTGATTAGACAGCTGAAGATTCCTTTTTTTTTTGTCCATTTCTCATCAAGTGGTTCACAGTGTGTGTTCATAATCCTTACTTGTTGATTGATGTCACCATTTACCAGCAGCACATATATTATATAATTTTCGTTATTCAAGGAAAATATGTTGTCAGCAAGAATTACAGAATTTAAAGTCTGGAAATATTTATTTTTTAACAAAATATTTCAGGAATATATCTTGATGTTATGTGTCCTCTATTACTTCATAAAAATTCATTATTGTTTGAATATACCATCATATAGTTAGGCTATTGCTTTTCACATACTTCTTTTAGTCATTATTCTTCTTCTCAGTGTCTAAAATCAGAAATTCTGTCTGTCTTTCAGGTGCTACAGGAATCTTGAACTGTTGAATGAACATATGAATGGTAGAAATCTACTTTTATGCTTATTTTATTGACAGTTGTGTATTGTTTTCACTGTTGCACATTGTAAGCATGTTTTGCACATTGACAGTGAGGTAGAAGTTACATGTGTTGGAAATCGTTTAAATATTTGGGGAAAAAGAGAGGAATAGATATTGTGGGCATGTAACTGAAGAATGCCAAATGCAGAAGGAACTTGCATTTGCAGTTCTGGTGTTGACACTGAGGTTCTCTTTGGAAAGAGAAGAGGTGGAAGGCTAGTGAAAACTGGAAATGGCTGGAGAATGAGTATGAAATCAGAATAAAGCATTAGTCAAGGTGCCTGAGAGACTGCAAAGGGAAGTCTGGAAGGATAAGGTGCTGGGTCAAGGATTCAA